>JANEYF010005557.1:0-46559 GCA_029963845.1 Rhamnusium bicolor | reverse complement strand
CAAACAGAACTTTATGGACAAAATCTGTCTGCATGTCTGTAGTATCACGATAGCAGCCACAGTTTTTGAGACAACGCTTTCAAATTTAATACAAATGTTCTAAAGTCCAAAGACAATGATAAATTCGGTGATAAGCAAAATTGGCCAGGTGAGGAGGTCCACGGGACCCAAACTTTTTGTCTATAAAAACCTACATTCTTGATAAAAGATTATAACTCATTTCTACTATATCAAGCCAACAAAATATATTTTCCAAGTACTTAAATAAAGTTGATGTAAACTGAAATTTTTTACACATTTGACCTTATAGAAAGGGTTACGAAAAATTTAGCAGTTTGATTTTTGAAATGTCTAATTTAATTACAAAATTTAATTGAGGTCAGTGAAGAATTAAATAGAATGGCTATTTTCAGGATAATATATACTGATATAAAAAAGTTATGTGCTGACCACATTAGATATTTTAATTTAATAGATAATACATTCAAAACCAACTGGGCATAATGAAATGAAATCCACATTCTGGTCAGGCAAAAGGCACTAGTCCAATTGAAAAATCATAGTATTAAAATAAATATAATTTAAACTTGGAATATTATTTAAAGAAAAACATCATTTCAATAATTCTTTGAAAAGAAATATAGCTATTTTTCACTGTGCCTCTTATTGGTTTTTCCTCTTTTACAGAAAATATTATATTTTGGATTTATCCTCTTTCGTACGTTGCACGTTATATGTATAATTGCTCCAATATTTCATCTTTCTCGCTAATCCGTTGACGGAATATGTCTGAAATCATTCATTTATGAGATCCGATCAGAAAAATGTACAATGTTTCTTAAATTGTGTCCAGTATAATATATCTAGGTATAACGAACAGCATTGTAAGTTTTATTAATCATGACTGATTTTATGGTTCAAACATTCCAATGGCTAACGAATCGGCTATAAAACAATTAAAGGATTTTAATTAAATACAAAATACAATAAAACAGCAGTAAAATTAACAATAAATTAATGATCTAAACGCCATACAAACATAAACTGTACAGTGTGATCATCAAATAATTTTTAACAAAGCCTTAATTAATGTTAATCATTCCATAATGACTTTATATAGCCCAGTAAAATAACCGACTTGTAAATAAAATGGGGTTGCTCAACAATGTAAAGCAATATAACAGCTTGTTAGCTGCCGCTTTATAACACTTAATACACATCGCGCGCTCAAAAATTGCTAGTCTCTCTATAAAAGGCACTAGAACAAAATGTAATGATAAATTGGTTTATAGGTTTTTTTTTATTGTTTATAGTTTACTTCCTCCTTAGTAAAATTAGATGGTATGGTTTACATAACATAATACTTAATCACGTAGAGAATTCTGATATAGCAGTAATAGGACGCAGATAATGTTATTAATTGTTACTAAGAAAGAGGTTTGAGTAATAATTATTGACTTTGACTTCAATTGTAATGGGGACTGAAACTAATACACTAATGCTAAATTATTGCCTTTTGGCATGTTGACAAATGAATATTAAACTTTACAGATGATGTCAATTTTGAAATCTCCCAAGGACCTGTATTCGGCCCCATACTGCTTTTAAGTGTACATTAACGAGATTGAGATTTTGACATCTGATCATTATCTGTAATACATGCAATGCAGATGATAACTCTTTGATTGTATCTAATATGTTAGAATCATTCAGTTTAAATGCAATAATGAGTTAAAAGCTGTATATATATATATATATATATATATATATATATATATATATATATATATATATATATATATATATATATATATATATATAACATACATATATATATATGTCCCAAGTTTTATGGTCTGCCAAAGATTCACAAAGAAAGGAGCTCCTCTAAGACCAATTGTTAGCTCAATAGGGTCACCCACACAGCAGTTAGCAAGACACTTAGCCAGACAACTACAACCATTTGCCGAGGAAGTTAAATCCTACGTGAAAAATGCAGACCATTTCATTGAGTTAGTAAGAAATCAGACCGTCCAAGCGGAACATCTTCTAGTGAGCTTCGATGTCATATCCTTGTTCACCAACGTACCCGTAGAGGAGTCACTCGACATTATCAAGCGAAAATATCATCCAGCAGATCATATTCTTAGGCTAACTCAACATTGCCTAAATAATACCTATTTTACATACAATGAGCAACGCTACAGACAAACCGAAGGAGCCCCATTGGGCTCCCCTATCTCCAGTTGTTGCCAATCTCTTTATGGAGGATTTAGAAACTCGAGCACTACAATCTGCACCATTAAAACCAAGCCTATAGCTAAGGTACGTCGACGACACATTTGTGATTTGGACTCATGGAAGAGGGAAGTCTCACTAACTTCTTAGAACATCTGAATAGTATTCACGACAAAATTAAGTTCACCATGGAGGTAGAGACTGACAGTCAGCTACCATTTCTCGACGTACTGGTCAAGAAGAAGCAGGACGGAAGTCCCAAGCCACACAATTTATAGAAAAGCCACTCACAGTGACAGATACCTAAATGCACAGTCACCACCACCATCCAGCACATCTAAACTCCAGTAGTAAAGACATTAGTCACACGCTCGCAGAGACTAGCAGATGCAGACAACCTCAAAAGAAGAAATGTCAACTCTTCACAAAGCGCTGCGAAAGAATGGGTTCACACAACAAAGAATACAGAAGTTGTCAAAACCATCTCGGCCGAGAAATCAGAGGACTCCGAACAACCCATAGCAAAAGCCTATCTGCCATACGTAAAAGGAACAACGGATAAAATAAGCAAACTTCTACGTAAACATAAAATAGAAACAACTTTTAAGACCGACAAGAAAATCAGCACCATTCTTCGAAATCCAAAGACCAAAATTGCTCTAGAAAGTCGAGGGGTATATGGAAATACCTTGCCAAGATTGCAACAAATCATACATAGGACAGACCAACAGAAAAATAAGTGCAAGACGCGAAGAACACATAAACGCTGTTAGAAAAGACGAGAGAACATCATCTTTAGCTCAACATGTCAAAACTACAGGACATAGGATTGATTTCGACAAAACAAAAACACTAGCCAATATCGAGCATTACAAGTCAAGAATCATCAGAGAGGCCATAGAAATAGAGAAAAGACCACACAATCTAAATACACGAGATGACACCCAAAGACTACCTACCACATGGAAGCCTGCTCTGGTATTGCATGCTGCTGTCCATGAGGAAGCAAGAAACATAACGCAACGAACACACGAAGAGGAACCAACCAGAGCTAATCTAATAGGACCAAGTACACGGAGTCGCGCTCGAAATCAGGAGATGGGTGCAACAGACCGTGACATAAGCACGGACACACGCATGCGCGCCCGAACAGGACTGATTACACGAAGCCGCGCTCGAAATCAGGAGATGGGTGCAGCAGACCATGACGCCCGGAGTGTGTCGAGAGCAACAGAGCGTAACATAGGTAGAGTATATAAAGAACTACCAGATCCAGAAAACGTCAGTTCAGTTCGAGTTACCAGAAGCCGCAGTAAGCAGTTATCTGTTAGAACCTGAAGATGGCAGATGAGATTCTGCCGAAACGTCGTTCAGACAACCACGGTCCCTCTCGGGGCCTATCACCTACGCGGGAGTATACCCGGAAAACGAATTTAACATTCACCACCCGCGAAAACCTGAAAAACAACATAATATGTCTCTACGGGGAGAAGACATTTCATCAGACAAGAAACTACGAGAAAATATTATCAAAAAGAAGGAAACTTCTTTGCAATCTCGCATTTCTGCAACGCTGCCGGGATGAAAATATCATTCCGAAATGCATGGAATTGACGTTCCACAGAAAGGATCAACACACAAAAAGAATTCTCCGAAAAACTAGCCTAACTTTGATGAGAAAATCAATCCACGACACTAGACGGACATTAGACAACATCAATACACAGTTACTAGACCAGCATCTTTATTTAAGCAGAACTATCGACCCGACATTATGGACCATTATTGACCAACTTGCACATTTCAGGGAAGAAAGAGATAATGATTTAACTACAGAGAGGTTAAAGAATAAATTTAACCGCCTTCAACTCCAACAAAAGCCTATCCAGAAATCCGAACAATTAGAACCTACAAGAGTAGTTCACAATGTGTCCAGTTACCATCTCAATGAGGCCTCGTTGAATGTATTAGCCAAGGGATTTAACTTCGCGATAGCACCAGCACGTCTACCGGTAGAAGACATAATCTGTGGTGTAGAATCGGCCATTGGCAATTTAGATAAAAACATAGCGGAAACTATACGCCAGGACACGTCACGTATATTAAGAACAGCCCGTATACCAAAGAGGAATCTACAACACGAGGAATTAGAAGCACTGAAGACCTTACGACAAAATGAGGACATCATAATTTTACCCGCAGACAAAGGAAACGCAACAGTAGTGATGAACAGCGACGATTATCATACAAAAATAGAAAGTCTACTAGGAGATACTGCATATCAGCTTATTACCACAGATCCTACTACTTACCTGGAGAAGACGACAAAAGCCAAAATCAAAGCCAGTCCAATCGACAAAGAGACACAGAACCAGATCATCCCGCGAGAGAAGTCTTCAAGATGTCCCAAATTTTATGGTCTACCAAAGATTCACAAAGAAGGAGCTCCTCTAAGACCAATTGTTAGCTCAATAGGGTCACCCACACAGCAGTTAGCAAGACACTTAGCCAGACAACTACAACCATTTGCCGAGGAAGTTAAATCCTACGTGAAAAATGCAGACCATTTCATTGAGTTATTAAGAAATCAGACCGTCCAAGCGGAACATCTTCTAGTGAGCTTCGATGTCATATCCTTGTTCACCAACGTACCCGTAGAGGAGTCACTCGACATTATCAAGCGAAAATATCATCCAGCAGATCATATTCTTAGGCTAACTCAACATTGCCTAAATAATACCTATTTTACATACAATGAGCAACGCTACAGACAAACCGAAGGAGCCCCGATGGGCTCCCCCTATCTCCAGTTATTGCCAATCTCTTTATGGAGGATTTAGAAACTCGAGCACTACAATCTGCACCATTAAAACCAAGCCTATGGCTAAGGTACGTCGACGACACATTTGTGATTTGGACTCATGGAAGAGAGAATCTCACTAACTTCTTAGAACATCTGAATAGTATTCACGACAAAATTAAGTTCACCATGGAGGTAGAGACTGACAGTCAGCTACCATTTCTCGACGTACTGGTCAAGAAGAAGCAGGACGGAAGTCTAGGCCACACAGTTTATAGAAAAGCCACTCACACTGACAGATACCTAAATGCACAGTCACACCACCATCCAGCACAACTAAACTCAGTAGTAAAGACATTAGTCACACGCTCGCAGAGACTAGCAGATGCAGACAACCTCAAAGAAGAAATGTCAACTCTTCACAAAGCGCTGCGAAAGAATGGGTTCACACAACAAAGAATACAGAAGTTGTCAAAACCATCTCGGCCGAGAAATCAAGAGGACTCCGAACAACCCATAGCAAAAGCCTATCTGCCATACATAAAAGGAACAACGGATAAAATAAGCAAACTTCTACGTAAACATAAAATAGAAACAACTTTTAAGACCGACAAGAAAATCAGCACCATTCTTCGAAATCCAAAGACCAAAATTGCTCTAGAAAGTCAAGGGGTATATGAAATACCTTGCCAAGATTGCAACAAATCATACATAGGACAGACCAACAGAAAAATAAGTGCAAGACGCGAAGAACACATAAACGCTGTTAGAAAAGACGAGAGAACATCATCTTTAGCTCAACATGTCAAAACTACAGGACATAGGATTGATTTCGACAAAACAAAAACACTAGCCAATATCGAGCATTACAAGTCAAGAATCATCAGAGAGGCCATAGAAATAGAGAAAAGACCACACAATCTAAATACACGAGATGACACCCAAAGACTACCTACCACATGGAAGCCTGCTCTGGTATTGCATGCTGCTGTCCATGAGGAAGCAAGAAACATAACGCAACGAACACACGAAGAGGAACCAACCAGAGCTAATCTAATAGGACCAAGTACACGGAGTCGCGCTCGAAATCAGGAGATGGGTGCAACAGACCGTGACATAAGCACGGACACACGCATGCGCGCCCGAACAGGACCGATTACACGAAGCCGCGCTCGAAATCAGGAGATGGGTGCAGCAGACCATGACGCCCGGAGTGTGTCGAGAGCAACAGAGCGTAACATAGGTAGAGTATATAAAGAACTGCCAGATCCAGAAAACGTCATTTCAGTTCGAGTTACCAGAAGCCGCAGTAAGCAGTTATCTGTTAGAACCTGAAGATGGCAGATGAGATTCTGCCGAAACGTCGTTCAGACAACCACGGTCCCTCTCGGGGCCTATCACCTACGCGGGAGTATACCCGGAAAACGAATTTAATATATATATATATATATATATATATATATATATATATATATATATATATATATATATATATATATATATATATATATATATATATATATATATATATATATATATATATATATATATATATATATATATATATATATATATATATATATATATATATATATATATATATATATATATATATATATATATATATATATATATATATATATATATATATATATATATATATATATATATATATATATATATATATATATATATATATATATATATATATATATATATATATATATATATATATATATATATATATATATATATATATATATATATATATATATATATATATATATATATATATATATATATATATATATATATATATATATATATATATATATATATATATATATATACAGGGTAGTTTTAAATGCGTAGTTATATTTTAACCCTCAATATATTTCGTCGAGTACAATTGATTGGCACTGTTAAAAAATTTTTTTAAACAAAAAAAATTTTGAATTTCTGATAATTTTTTCGTCCTCCGGCAACCGACATTTTGATGGTCACTGGATATCTGTGTAAACACCGTTCATAGAAATTACGTAACTCAAGGCAGTGTTGCCACTGTCAGCGTTCCGCACAAATCTATTTTAAATTAGTACACATCTGGTAATTTGGTTTCACTTTACTAAAAATGAAACAAAATTGAAAATAATCATTTTATAAAGAAGCATATACTTTAAAGAACGGAAAGGTAGATTGGTTTACTTAACACGTGGATGGCACAGAAACATCAGTTGCGAGTATTGAAATAACGCAGACTTAGGACTACATACCCGACGATGTCCGTGAAAATAAACAAACTATAATAAAGGGCAAGGAAAAAATGTAGTAAAAATAAACAAACTATAATAAAGGGCAAGGAAAAAATGTAATCTTCATATAAATCTTACTAACGAACTAAAAAAATACTTATTTAAAAAAAAAAAAATAAGTTTGTGATTCGAACCCGCGTGCTAGGCGAGTATATTCTCTGTCGTCTAACAAGTTCCTTGCTGACAATTCGTATAATGCGAGGTTATAAGTTGTCTGTCTCACTTTTGAGAGAAACTGATTGGTTCCATGAATCAATCAAACGTCCAAGTCTGGTGGGACAGGACCGTATTAAGATCATTTAATACTTTTGCAATAATGAATTATGATTACTCACTTAAATTATTAATTGCTATAATCCATCCACAATAGAATTATTTTTTTGCCCAGTTTAGCCAACAAAAAAAATTTTAAATAAGAAATTATTATTGTTGCCCAGTAAGTACCACATGGAGGTATGAGCTTTACCTGCCAGGAAGTGGTTGGGGTGAGGCTATGTTAGTAAAATTAACAATAAATTCTAATACTTACTGAAATAGATAATAAAAAATTGGCATTCTGCACGTACCTAATTGAAATAAAATAATCTCTTCTATAAATAATCCACATACCCTGGTACACAGCAAAAATAAATCACTAATAATAATCAATAATTAAAAACAGGACTAAAACACACACTAATAACTATTAAATAATATTACAGTTTCCGAGAATAACACTAATCACTAATAAAAATATCACACTTACAATGTCACAACTTTACTCGTTGCAATCTTCCCATAGATGAAACATTAATTGTTACAGTGGCAGTTGGTGGATTTAGGTTATATCATATCTCAGTATTGGAGCATGGAACCCAAGTAATATTTTAAGGCACGACTACCAGTTACTGAACGAAGAAGTTTTGCAAAAAAAAAATTGAAAAAAAAAATAGAAAAAGTTACAAAAATGCGCTGCCGATCCAGATTATTTCTAGACCATTAGTAAAATATTTGGAAACTATTTTTTTCGTAATCAGAAGGAAAATTTATCACCCCGCATTTTTTTTGTTTTCGAAAATTTTGATTTTTTGTAAAGTTATGACAATCTGAAATTTACACAATGAAGAATTTAAATTTTAAAATGTCATAACTTTACAAAAAATCACAATTTTCGAAAACCAAAAAACCGGAGTGATAAATTTTCCTTCTGATTAGGAAAAAAAATAGTTTGCAAATATTTTACTAATGGTCTAGAAGTTATCTGGATCGGCAGAGTATTTTTGTAACCTTTTCTCAATTTTTATTTAATTTTTTTTTTCAAAAACTTTTTCATTCAGTACTGGTAGCCGTGCCTTAAAATAATGTTTGGATTCCATGCTCCAATATTGAGATATCGTTTAGCCTAAATCCACCAGCCGCCACTGAATTATCACTGCACTTGTAAACACGAACTACAATTACAACTGATACAATTTAGAGGTTAGCATCAGTAACAGTTTTGTTTTAGTTTTCAGCATTATTTTAATTTATAGTATTCTTCTGGGTATTTTTTGTCATTACAATGCCATAAAACGGTTTTATGTATACAACATAATAATATATTAATATAATTATATTGTAGAGGTACAACAAGAAACAAAACATTTTAACTCCTAATTTCTTTGCAAGAACTAAAAAATAAGGTATTTAAGAAAGTTTTAGCTTTATATTTATTTTTTTATTTAACTAGATGTAATCTTTTGTGTCTCAAATATAAGATGCTTTTTTTTGTAGTTCTTTTTGGGTATATTTCTTTAAATAACACAATAAAGAACATCCAGACTATTTAAATATTTTTATTAAAATCATATACATTTTTTATTTTGGCTTCTAAAATATAATTCAAATAAAAAAATTAGTATTGAAAATAAAGTGATTTTATTGAAAAAAAAACAACAATTTTTATATTAGCTAACCTATGCATTGTGTATTTTAAATAATAGATAGTACTCTATAAACCTATGTATCAATATAATTAAAAAAACAAAGTTTATTTAGGTTTTTAAATAAGTTTTAACATGATCCTGGCTAATTTTGTAAGTAGGAATATACAACAATTGATTTTCTTCAATAATATTGTTATAGAGAAATGTTATACTTTCGATACAAAACAACAATCCTATTACCCCCATTTTTCTTACACTCTCTCAAACAGGTTTGCCAATCGCTGATTCCAAAGATTTTAAATAGTCTGCTGTTTCTGACAAAAATTTATTAAAACCCTCAAAATATTGTTTGTTAACAGGCTGTTTGTAACCATACCGATACATATTTCTGGAATTCAAGATGTCAAATAAGTTATTGATACATCTAATAAATTTTACTGTAGCTTCACAATCTTTAAACTGCTCTAATTTTAAAGTTTCGTTTAAAAACTCCAAAGCATGTGCTACAGAAGTATTAAATAGTTGGGTGGCTAATTTAACTTTCATTTTTTTTGTTTTTAAAGAATATATGTTATTTTCTCAATTTATTAGCTAAATGAACACCCTCTTCATCTTGCAATTTCATTAATTTTACTAAATATTCCCACTGAATAATATCACCGTTATCATCAATAATATTTTTTTTATCTCCTAACAAATTTCTTAACAATTTAATCATATGACAGGGGTAAAAAAAGACTGCAATTCTTCTGCCACAACTGGGATCAACAAATGTAGATTGTATATTTTTGGGATCAAAATTACACCCTGTTTGGCCAACGTAACATTGTTCGTAGCTCCATCAAAACATATCGAAACCAACAGTAGCCCCGTTTCATTGACTAACTTTAGACACTGTAGCACTAAATTTTTTTTTGTTGACGGGTTAAACTATCTATTAAAAAATATCCAAGAAGAAGCTTCCATGACTCATTAATGCAAACTAGCATGAACACGAGTGCATCCTTGGCTACAGGATGACAGTCAGTTTCAGTTTCTACTCCAAAATCTACAAATCCGTAATACTTCGTTCCATACCACTCCACATGCTGACGAATTGTCATTACGTCTACAGTTAAGCTGCAAATAAGTTCATAATCTGTATTCTGTCCTTTGATTTTTAATAGGTCGAAAACTTCTGCTGTAAATCCGGCCTCGCCATTTATATTTTTGTACCACCTCAATATAGTCTGGGTGAGGAAGAGCCGAATTAAAAGTATTACGAACAAAATTGTATGCCTTAACAGAATAATAATGAAGAGTTAATAAAAAGGCTTTAAGCTGTTCGCCATACTTATGTTTATGGTACATCTGTCTGCAAAAATTCTTCATTAGGTCGTATCTTACACAAAGTTTCTAATGTTTCATCGGTGACTTTGCCACTGAGTGATTTAATCACCTCAGCAAGCCTAGCAACTCTTTTCTTAAAATGGCGAAGACTTGTTCTAAGCCTCTTAATTTTTTTACGAGTTTTAGTCAACTGAGACTTCAGTTTTCGTTTTCGGGGTGTTTCAACCTTAAAAAAATTTACATAATTAATAAACAATATTGGCACTATTATTGATTTTTGATTATAGATTGAATGAAGACTTACTTTACGTAAGATGTTTATTTTTTTTTTTAATTTAACATACTTCTATTACTTACTGAATGCCAATATTAAATAATAAAGGCCCTGGCAATGCTGACTGAACAATTTGAACAACTTATTTAATGTTTTTTAAATAAGTATACTTTATTTTTCAATAAGTTAAAATACTTAGTAATAGTAATCAATAATAAATTTTACTTAGTTAACTTACTTTAGAATGCCCTCGAATAGGAGAACTTGGGGGTGTTTTATTTTCCACAAAACCCAAACTAGTAAATGACCTTTGTGGCAATTCTGTCCTTTCTATGTCCTGATAAAATCCAGTACTTGTTGATGGCCGTAGTTCATTTAACAAAGATATAGCAGCACTCGTCGATGGTTGAGATGAAACAGCTGTAGTTTCGGTCAAGCTTTTACTAGTATCCTATAAAAAATAAGATGTATTATACCTGTGTTATTGTTTATATTGTTTAAATCCTTTTGATATTTTATCTACGGGGTTTTTCTTCATATATTGACACTACCCCTGTCGAGCCCCCTGTAGACTTCATTTTAGGAGTTATCGAAAAATATTAAGTTTTATGGATTTTTCTCAATTTTCATAATTTGCAATCAGAAAAAATAAATGAATATTGCGAATGTAAAATTTCTAATTGAACTATCCTTCTGCTTTATTGAACATCATTCACCTGAATTTAAAAAAAATTAAAGGCCCTTGGAAAATTTTACATTTTCTATATTGATTTGTTTTTCTGTAAGAAAATCACAAAAATAAATCCTCGAAAAAATATATTTGAAAATAATAGTATACCTAAATAATACACACCAATTTTTTAATTATATTCTCGAATAAATTTAATAGGTATTTATAAAATAATTTTTCTGCTCATATGGAAACAGTAAATAAACAAAAGTTATGAATAAATACATTATTGTAAAAATAATTTAGGCACAAAATTTTAAATACGTTTCTAATTTTTATAAAATTTTATGTAAGTAAATATTTGAGAACTTCGGAAAAGGTAATTTTTTGGACACTATTAACTTTTTGTTTAATAATTTAAGTAGGTAGGTACTGTATTTTTAATAATAGTTATTTTAGTGATCTGAATAAACTAATATATATTTCTTTCGAATCTACTTACCGTAATATCAAAAATAGGTGTTTTAAATGGAGTGAAAAAGGTGACTTCTCAAAATCATAAGACTCCTGGGTAAAATGTAAGTGGCATACATTGGAATTCACAAACATATCTTCTTTTTTCCAAATTTAAAGATACTCTCCAAGCCTCTCTTCTCTCAGTATCCTTTGGAACACTAAAAATAATACAATCTTAAAGTACCTATTATGTAAAATCGTATAAAACGTGCTACTGCCAACATTAAATATATTCATCCCCTTTGATTAATCCACATTATTGCAATAATTAATAATTATCTTTGCAAATCTCATGGAAATGGGAAATACGGCTCTGTGTCTCCTTAAACAATCGAATATGGCCTCCAAAACAAACATGTTTATTATGTAACTTACCGAAATAAATGAATAGATGATTTATCCCTCACACAGTTTGCAGTTTTGTGGTAAACACAACTTTTTATAACGCACCTGGGCATTTTTCACGCTATATAGTCACAAAAATAGTCACTGAATCAAAACCTCACTTCCACAACGAACATCGAAATACAATATGGATGCTATCGAACTGTCGAAGATACCGACACACTGCCTGTGATTGGTGGGTGCCAGCAGTGGGAGAATTGGCAGCGTGCGCCGTGAATTATGTTCTATCTCCCCCTTTCTCTGAACAAGCAAATTATTGTTTCTTTATCGGTCATGGCGGTTTACGAAAATATACCTGGAGAGGCCAACTCACTCTCGCTGTCTTTGTTATTCTTATAGCAATAGAGAAAATAATAATTGGAAATCGTTCAGAGTGAATTTACGTAAACGTCTTTAGCGTCATTGACATTAAGTGTTTGGTAAATCGAGAATAAGTTTAGTTTCGATTTAAGTGCGTGTTGTTCTCTTTGTGCTTGTTTTTATTTCAGTTTTGCGATATTTTAACAGTACCTAAAAGTGCTTTTTGTTATTAGAATAGTTCTCGTCAAAGCTTGGATTTTGTTTACAAATAAAGTTACGTAGTTGTTTTTATTTAGTGACTTTTAGTTACTGATTTGAACTAGATTTTCCATCTTAATTTATAGGAATATGCTTGATGTCTGTAATTTGAATCATAAATTGGTTGGTAATACCTAAATACCTAAAATACCTAAAAGATAGGTTAGTGTAACTCGCCCATTGACCTACATATCAGGTCAATGAACCAGCCGAACATATGACTTAGAAAACGATTTATTTATTAATAAATTACAGGATTACTTCAAATTATTATAATCGCAGGGTAAGTAACTACTACTTGTTAAAAAATAATAATTCTTTTATAAACTTTGAAAAAACGAAATTAAAATTGTCAGTAGCATTTTGTGTTTACTGTTTATCGGAAAATTTGGTTTTAGTTTACGAAACACTTGAAAGTTTAATTGATGCAAGAAAAAGGCAACTTGTACATTTCTTATATTAAAAGGTATTTTAAAATGTTTAAAAATTATTTCAAATGGAGCACTTAATCGCATAAGTAGGTAATTATTTAAATTGTATATGAAATGCGGCAACACTGCTAAACGTCAATGCACTATTTCAGATAAAATGAGGAATGTTTCTAGTAATCAGCAGTTCCAAAACAATTTCATCTTATTTTTTTTGAAAGTCGATAACTCAATTTTACGTGGGAATTAAGAGAAAAAAAATGTGTCAGTGGGTTTCTACAGATGTCAAGAATCCGTGGTTTAAATATAACTACGCACTTAAGACTCACCCTGTATATATATATATATATATATATATATATATATATATATATATATATATATATATATATATATATATATATATATATATATATATATATATATATATATATATATATATATATATATATATATATATATATATATATATATATATATATATATATATATATATATATATATATATATATATATATATATATATATATATATATATATATATATATATATATATATATATATATATATATATATATATATATATATATATATATATAGATATATAGATATATATATATATATATATATATATATATAGATATATAGATATATAGATATATAGATATATAGATATATAGATCAATAGAGTTGCATGCAAATCATGAGGACATTGTTAAAATGAAAACTTTGGCAAGATTTTATTTATGGTGGCCCTCGCTGGATCAAGAGTATAAGAATTTTGTAAAAAATGTGATGTTTGGATTAAACAAAGACCTGATCTACCGAAGTTTGTTTTGAGCCCATAATTACGTTCTACAAAACCTTTTCAGAGGGTACATGCTGATTTTCTGGGTCCATTCTTTTGGTAAAACTGTGCTGGTTGTGATAGACTCTTATGCTAAATGGCGTGAAACGTTTATAATGAATAAAGGACCAGATGCTAAGGAAACCGTGGAAAAATTCAGAGAGTGTTTTTGTTCGGTTAGGATTTCCCCGCCTTGCTGGCCTCAGACAATGGGGTACAGTTTACGTCATCGGAATTTACCGAGTTTTTGCCAAAAAAATGGAATAAAGCTTATGACCTTTCCTGTAGGTTCTTAGTGATTTTATGTATTTATATATAAAATATTTAATGAGAACCTTGTCAGGAAACGTCATTTAGACCAGATAGTAAAATATCCGGTATATGTAGTAGTTAAATGTTCCGAGCCAGGTTCCAAACACGGTTACTCCAAATATATCGATGTTCATTCCTAATGTGATTAGCAAGCAAGTGACTGATAATATTAACTTGCGAAGTGTACCTATTACACGTAGTGTTGAAAAGATGGAATTGTCGAATATCTGTTGTACCGCAAAGTGAAAGTTGTGTGACTAACGTATCCACTGAGAGAAATTCTGAAAGCATTGTTAGATATAGTAACATTAATTTAAGGCCAAGGACGCAGATGAAACCTCCTAAAACTGAATTTATAGAGGCGGTATACACAAACATGAAATATAATCAGAATATATTCAGGAAGGTTCAAAACGTATAAATCAATCAAAAACTTGGAGGTCGAAAAATATCACAAGTACTATAATACTTCCTTATATTAAGTTTAAGAAATTTAAAAAATGTTTTTCAGACATGTTTATAAATATTATGATGTCATTGACATAAATGGCAACCCTCATTTTTGATAATGCCATTTGAAAGAGCGATTATTTTACAACAACTACTACTAACAAATCAAGATACAAACTTAAAATTTTACCGCAATTTCTGTTGGTCAGGTTAAAAAAAATAAAAAAAGGTGTAATGAGAAGTATTTATACTAAGTCAAATGTTTAAAACATACTCCGTTTACATCCTAACAATGTAGTTATCGACTAACAAACTCCCTCTGAACATTAGGAATGACATCAGGGCTTATCTGATTAACGTCCTATCGAATTCTCTCTTTTAATTCTTCTATGTTTGCAGGTCTATTTACATAAACTCTGCTTTTTAAATAGGAAATGGTTCAAGGGGAATTATGTTACTATGCACGTCAAGGAAAGTCTCATTTAAGTAATTTCAAACACGTGTAGTGTAATGTGGGGAAGCAGAATCTTGTTTAAAAATAATATAGTTATGAGGGACATCAGGAACTTCTTCGTTTGGAAGCAGGATTGCTAAGGCAGGAATTAACTCCCTCTTGAAAGAATTGTAAGTACATTTCACCAGTCAGTGTTTTCAAAAAAGTAACGACCCACAACTCTGTCACCTTACCACACAATGTGCACTTTGAGCCCATGTGGATTCCGCTGTGCATATAGTACCTACAATTTTGTCATTTGAGAATACAAGTATGAAGTATGATTTTAACAATATCTCTGGATTTCTTTTGTCATCTGTAATAACTCCTCCCCAAACTTAATATGGAGATCGAAATCATCCTCATTTAACTCATGTATCAAATGAACTCTAAACAGATGATATTTTTCCTTATGAATTATTTTTGCCATAGTAGATTTTGTCACATGAAAATTTCCTAATAATTAATTCTCTAACTGTAGAGTAAAGGTAAGTTTACGAAAGAACACAACTTGTCGGTCAGCAAGGCGGCTGACTACTCGCGTTTTAACATTAACGAAAGTAATGAAATGCCGCCGCACCGACCGACCAATTGTTGGTGTCTGGTCTAAAAAGCAGCTCAACGTGTCGGAACGATCTTCATTTCTTACTATATAAACAAGTTGTATGATATATATATATATATATATATATATATATATATATATATATATATATATATATATATATATATATATATATATATATATATATATATATATATATATATATATATTGTGTCCAAATTATATAGGGTTGTAGGCCCCAGCGGCTACTAATATGTTAAATATGACTGCGAGTGCAAAAATATACAATTTTTTTTTATTTTTATATAACTTTGAAAGGCCATAACTCTACAGGGAAGCATTTCCGGACCAATGTTCATAGGAACTTTTTTCTTTAAAATTATCTGAGGAATCACCTACTGCATTACTTAGGAAGTACTCTGTGTATTTGATAGTTAGAGCTTAAACAAATTTATTTTAAAGTGTTTTCTTTACTATACCTGTAGTGCTATAAAATGTTCTCTTTATTGAGTCACTAATCACCATCACTTCCACTATTAACAATTTCGGATCTATAAAACTGGATTGTAACAAAAAATCTTTTATTGGTTTTGTTAGTCAAATTGAATTCGTTTTATACGGATTATAAGAAGAGTTATTCGAACTTTTGATGAAATTAATGTTCACAATTAGGGCTGACACGCATTTCAGTCACGAGAACCAGCTAGCTGTTCGATTTTTGTTCCTGAAATTAGTTTTAGTGTCCAATAAGCATAATAATATTGTTAACTATAACTGTGATACCTTTATTCTATTATTATCCACTCCTTAAACATAAGTTTAAAATTAATGCTTTACAGTTCTATTTTATTGCATGCGAATTAGCAGAAAATAAAGCTAATGAATATAATAACCACATTATAAATTTCTAAATTTATAATGTGGTAGTTTATTATATCGTAATACTAATAAAATGCATATACATATTGGAGTGTTTGTAGGAATTGGGATTATCTTCTAATTGGCATATTTCTTCATCAAAATACAATTATTAATTATTTTAGATTATCTCTCACAGATTTTGATTTTGTATGGCCAGGTGATACAATTAACGATGCATTGTAGCAAAGAAAGCTGGCCAAAATCTCAAGCCTGATTTGATTTTCACAAAAATCTGGGAGCTTTCAAGATCGCTAATTACGAATCGGAAGTCAAAATTACTAAAAATAAAATGGCGAATCCAATACGACGGACGAGTATATAAAAAATATGGCAAACATCGATATCGAAAATTTGATATTTGGAGATTTATAAGGTCACGGATTAAAAATTCCGTGTCAAAATTATTGGAAATAAAATGGCGGATCCAATATGGCGAACTAATATGTCAAGAATATGCCAAATCACATCAAAATTAGGAATCAGGGCGTTTCTCATTCAAATTATCAAATTTTTTCTTATTAATGAAAAGTAAAATTGTTCAATACTTACTACAGTTATACCATTTTTATAATTTAAATTGAGAAGAAAATAAAAATACTGGGCATAATCGCAGTTATCCCAGAGTGGCAGATTCAATATTCACTATATTTTATGAGATACTTTTTTGTTATTTGTTTGATTTTATTTTTAAAAGAAATGAAAAGAGATATACTATTATAACACAGTGTATGTATAAGTGTAGGTATGTACAAGGTGTTCCGTTTCATTAAGGTCAAACTTTGGGAGCGTCAACTAGGCTCAGTTCAAAGACAAAAAAAAACACAAAAGTGGTAGGTTCATTTTTATTTGTTATGGAGTTGCAGGGCTGTGAAATTTTTTAAAGATTAAAAAATCAGAATTAAATCCATATACTAAATAAACACTTATTTTTTTCAACAAATGTTTAGTTAATGATAATTTTCGAAATGCCTTTCCCTACCTGTCTACAGGCTTGTGGTCGTATGCAGATAGATGCAATGATACTTCTTATTTCGCTCTTGTTCTCTCCTATTTCTTGGGTAGCCTGCTCCAATAATTCCTTCTGTGCTGTTTGAAACTCCGTATGTCAATTTTGTAATGTGGTGCGTCATCCATTTGAAACCACATGTCATCGTATTATTCGTCTACGAATTTAATTCTGCTTTTTCTCTTTAAAAATTTCAGCCCTGTAAATCCGAGACAGATAAAAATGGACCTATCACTTTTGTGTTTATCTGTCTTAAAATGTAATCTAGCTTACGCTGCCAAAGTGTGGACGGAGCGCCTTGTATATATTCATTATGTCTGTGGATGGGGTTTACAAGAGGTGAAATTGCAAAAATACGAACATGTTCAGATCAACGTACTGTTGTGAGGATTATTCTAAAGATACGTCTACGTAAAAACAAATCTAGCCGACATATCGGCCGGTCAACTTGCCGGATAAATTAAAGAAAGTCTATGTTAGCACTGGTCGGCAACAGACAAGTCGAGTAAATATGCAAATACTCCTGAACTGATTTTTCCGTATACAAACTACTTCAGTATAATCCCAGCTAAATATGGAGGATGATGACGTAGTGCATATTCATACAACTTGTTTACATAGTAAGAAATGAAGATCGTTCCGACACGTTGAGCTGCTTTTTAGACCAGACACCAACAATTGGTCGGTCGGTGCGGCGGCATTTCATTACTTTCGTTAATGTTAAAACGCGAGTAGTCAGCCGCCTTGCTGACCGACAAGTTGTGTTCTTTCGTAAACTTACCTTTACTCTACAGTTAGAGAATTAATTACTTAGGAAATTTTCATGTGACAAAATCTACTATGGCAAAAATAATTCATAAGGAAAAATATCATCTGTTTAGAGTTCATTTGATACATGAGTTAAATGAGGATATTTCGATCTCCATATTAAGTTTGGGGAGGAGTTATTACAGATGACAAAAGAAATCCAGAGATATTGTTAAAATCATACTTCATACTTGTATTCTCAAATGACAAAATTGTAGGTACTATATGCACAGCGGAATCCACATGGGCTCAAAGTGCACATTGTGTGGTAAGGTGACAGAGTTGTGGGTCGTTACTTTTTTGAAAACACTGACTGGTGAAATGTACTTACAATTCTTTCAAGAGGAGCTAATTCCTGCCTTAGCAATCCTGCTTCCAAACGAAGAAGTTCCTGATGTCCCTCAAACTATATTATTTTTTAAACAAGATCTGCTTCCCCACATTACACTACACGTGTTTGAAAATTACTTAAATGAGACTTTCCTTGACGTGCATAGTAACATAATTCCCCTTGAACCATTTCCTATTTAAAAAGCAGAGTTTATGTAAATAGACCTGCAAACATAGAAGAATTAAAAGAGAGAATTCGATAGGACGTTAATCAGATAAGCCCTGATGTCATTCCTAATATTCAGAGGGAGTTTGTTAGTCGATAACTACATTGTTAGGATGTAAACGGAGTATGTTTTAAACATTTGACTTAGTATAAATACTTCTCATTACACCTTTTTTTATTTTTTTTAACCTGACCAACAGAAATTGCGGTAAAATTTTAAGTTTGTATCTTGATTTGTTAGTAGTAGTTGTTGTAAAATAATCGCTCTTTCAAATGGCATTATCAAAAATGAGGGTTGCCATTTATGTCAATGACATCATAATATTTATAAACATGTCTGAAAAACATTTTTTTAAATTTCTTATACTTAATATAAGGAAGTATTATAGTACTTGTGATATTTTTCGACCTCCGAGTTTTTGATTGATTTATACGTTTTGAACCTTCCTGAATATATTCTGATTATATTTCATGTTTGTGTATACCGCCTCTATAAATTCAGTTTTAGGAGGTTTCATCTGCCTCCTTGGCCTTAAATTAATGTTACTATATCTAACAATGCTTTCAGAATTTCTCTCAGTGGATACGTTAGTCACACAACTTTCACTTTGCGATACAACAGATATTCGACAATTCCATCTTTTCAACACTACGTGTAATAGGTACACTTCGCAAGTTAATATTATCAGTCACTTGCTTGCTAATCACATTAGGAATGAACATCGATATATTTGGAGTAACCGTGTTTGGAACCTGGCTCGGAACATTTAACTACTACATATACCGGATATTTTACTATCTGGTCTAAATGATGTTTCCTGACAAGGTTCTCATTAAATATTTTATATATAAATACGTAAAATCACTAAGAACCTACAGGAAAGGTCATAAGTTTATTCCATTTTTTTGGCAAAAACTCGGTAAATTCCGATGACGTAAACTGTACCCCATTGTCTGAGGCCAGCAAGGCGGGAAATCCGAACCGAACAAAACACTCTGAATTTTTCCACGGTTTCCTTAGCATCTGGTCCTTTATTCATTATAAACGTTTCACGCCATTTAGCATAAGAGTCTATCACAACCAGCACAGTTTTACCAAAGAATGGACCCAGAAAATCAGCATGTACCCTCTGAAAAGGTTTTGTAGAACGTAATTATGGGCTCAAAACAAACTTCGGTAGATCAGGTCTTTGTTTAATCCAAACATCACATTTTTTTACAAAATTCTTGATCTTGATCCAGCGAGGGCCACCATAAATAAAATCTTGCCAAAGTTTTCATTTTAACAATGTCCTCATGATTTGCATGCAACTCTATTGATCTTTGTCGTCTTAATTTAAACAGGATAACCACCCTGTAACCCCACATAATTACGCCTCTGTCGCAAGAAAGCTCATCTTTTCTAATGTAATAGGGTTTAGCGTATCATCATTTTAATTTTTATCAAATCCGTATCTAATTAAATTATAAACTTTTCCCAAAACATCTTTACGAGTTTCTGATCTAACTTTATTTAAATCAATAATGGTCAAATTTTCCACAAAATTCAAGTAATCACAATCTTTGTACTCATCAACGCTAACATTTACAGGTAAACGCCATAACGCATTCGGGCGTGCGTTTTCTTAATTTTTTTATATACATATGGTATAATTAAAATTTGATAAAAGTAAGGACCATCTTGGGACCCGACCTGCCGCCATTTGTGGCAATCTTTTATTAAGACATCTTAACCTCCGGGAGTGGAAAATGTGTTCAATTTTGTTTCCTCAATACCAGACTAATATTGTTCCATTAACCAAATTGCAGCATTACGAAAACTCTACGATGAAATTAATTGGATCTTGTTTTCCAACGCTTGTCAACAAAACACAAATCAACCCTCTATTCCAGCTTCACTTTGTACATTAGCAAGACTTGATAAAATTCTGTTTTCCATGACATCAAAATTACATAAGAACCATATTTACAAAATGAACAAATAACGTAGGTGTCATAACCTAAAGGAACCATATAACGTTCTTATACTAAATAATAATTTACCAAGTAAAACTTAGTACAAGTTATGAAGTGAAAACCCAGTGATAACCCAGTGATAGCCCAATAAAAGCCCAGTGATAGCCGCCTAAAATTTAATAAGAAACACAAGTAAGTACTTGTTAATTATTGTCCTACTTTAAATAACTTACCCATCCTATAGAATTTTAAGTCCATACACATGTTTAATTGTAGAAATAATCCAGCATTTAGCTGACAAGATCTAAGTAGCACCCTTTAAATGGTGAAAGAAAAAATCCCAAAACAACGATGATTAACATCTACTATGATAAATTCTGATTAAAAATTTTAATCTCTCACCAGCTACAATTACCAAATACACGTCTGAACGCCAAGACGACGAACTTGGAAGAGTTGTAGTAGAAGAGCTTTATTTTAATAATTTCTTCTATTGACAGTGACATTTTTGTAACTAAATTAGACATTTCAACTGTCAAATTGCCAAATTTATCCTAACACAATTTTATGAGGTCAAATGTGTAAAAAATTTCAGTTTACACCAGCTTTATTTAAGCACTTGAAAAATATATTTTATTGACTTGATATAGTAGACATGATTTACAATCTTTCATCAAGAATATATATTTTTTGTAAAGACAAATACAAAAAAGTTTGGGTCCTATGGACCTCCTTTCAGCTAGCCAATTTTACTCATCACCGAATTTATCTTTACCAAATTTGAAAGCTTTATCTCAAAAACGGTATCGCGATATTACAGATTTGTAGACACTTTTTTCCATAAAGTTATGTTTTTTCATTACAATTCGTCGAAATTGGTCCAGAAATGCAATAAAATTTTTACAGCCTTTTTCTACTATAATAAGGTCACACTCGTTAGTAAAACACCCCAGACTTACTCTTAAACAAATCTAATTTTGTAATTCGTTTACAGAAGTTAAAAAAAAAAAAAGATATTGCCCATAATTCATATCGAGCTCTTAATTTTAAGTCAATAGTGTAATTCTACTACAAAAAATTTTTTATTGTTGAGAAAATGGTTTAATTAAAAGAATAAGAGAAAGGTGGAATGTTTAAATTTGTTCTACTAATTGATTTAACAGGTGTAATGATGTTAGCAACATGAGTCAAATTAAAATTATCTACACTCTTAAATGTTCACCATTTTTTTTACCAGTAGACATTTATTAGTTACCAACGTGGTTTGGTTTATTATAATTTCTTAATTTCAGTTTATGTCTACGGCGAACTTTATCAGAAATAATTACCCAACCTTTATTAAAAAAACTAAAATTGGTCATAGATTTAACTATTTCGCAAAAAAAGTCTAATAACTACATTTTTTCCCTAAGATGTATTTATTATGGCGGTAGTAGTAGCAGTAGTTTTAGTTTAAATAAAATTGCAGTGTATTGATACAAATTAATAGACAATGTAACAATTTGTTTAACTACGCAATAAGATAAATTCCATTTCCAAGGTCATAAGAATTATGTTTTGTTTGGTTGGGGGGGGGGGGGGGGGGGGGGGGGGGGGGGGGGGGGGGGGGGGGGGGGGGGGGAGGAGGAGAGGGGGGGGGGGGGGGAGGGGGGGGGGGGGGGGGGGGGGGGGGGGGGGGGGGGGGGAAAAAAAAAAAAGAGGGGGGGGGGGGAAAAAAGGGGGGGGGGGGGGGGGGGTATTTAAATGAATAAATTAACCTAGTCCAAAAAAGACTTGTACAGCAATCTTACAGAGTGCAATACTACAAGTTAAAATAGATACATTGCAATATTTTTCCATTTCTTTTACCATATTCATATTCCTCAAATGACGAACTTGATATTTTAATCTCTTCGTATGTGAACAACAGATTTGAGAACATTTCTCTATATTTCTGAACATAACTCTTAATCAAGAGTTTTTTTGTGTCTACAGCTCTTACTTTCAAGCAGTATTCATAATTATCATCCACATACTTTGTCTCGTGGAAAATATGCAGATATATATTTTGCTTCTTTCTCCAATCAGTCTAGTAGAAATGGATAAAAAAACAAAAAGCAAAGACAGTTTATCTGGAATAGCTTTCTATCCAAATATCCAAAACATTCCGAGCAAAGGGTCCTTTACTTCCTCCCTCACTCCACTATTTAGGGGTAAAAAGTGAAATTTTCTTAAAAAATCCTTTAATATCTCATTGTCTATCACTTTTATGAAAAAAATATCAAGTCAAAAGTTTTTGTAAATTGAATTTCTTATCGAAATAGTAGTTGATCTATTTCGGGTTTTAAAATTGTTTTTAGTTTCTTTACAAATCTTACAAATAAAAACATATTCTCTAAGAAAATGCAATTATTTGTATTAGTCTGTTTACTTTTTATTAATTTTAAAAATATGTCATAAGAAACAATTTGAACGTTGACTTATTAATCCTACTAAGTAGGTTTTGGATCGAGTTTAAAAAATATCTACCTCTTTAAGCTGAGAAGAAATAAAAACGGTAACCATTATTAATCTTCAAATTGCATTCAACATAATTTTTCCGCAAAATACAGTTTATTTCTACATGTTTTCGCTGAATGTGATACCACATCAGCCATTTTTAATAAAGGACAGATTGATGCCTGTACGTTATTACAAAATGATGAAGAACTCGAAGACGTCGCTGAGCAATTTTTATACTACATGCTGATTTTAAAGATATATGTGATAAAAGAGAATTTTTTCGATATTTATATGACGGAATACAACGAGCGATTTCTTTAAACAAATTGTGTTATGAATGTTTTGTAAAGTCAGAAAAAAGTTTAAAATCTAACCTTGCTATTCTCCCTGCCACAAAAGAAAGTGCAAGTTTATATTCTAAATGTGTCTATCATCAAATTCAACGCTGATATAACAGAACTTTGGATCCTAAAGCTTGGGGTGGGATAAAATAATAGTTGAATCTCTATATACTTGGAAGACGATGTTCTAACAAGCATTGCTTGCAAATTTTCAAAAGGTTGTGGACCATACTGTGGTTGCAGAAGGGCTGGACTTCGATGCTCTATATTTTGCGGAATATGTACTGGCAAAGAATGTGAAGTAGCATTAACCTTAATGAACCTGATGATGTAATCTAAGATTTATAACGTTATATTGATAATTTTGTTGAAGATAAATTGCACATTACTGAAGATGATAATGAAAGTTCTGAAGGTGAAAGAAAATTTCGAGGATGAGTTTGAAAGTTCTGATGAAAGTTATACCAAACGTACATACAACAATTAGGAATAAAAGTCCATAAAAAAATTATACATTGAAATGGACTCTAACAAAACAATTAAGATCATTTGATTTGATTAAATCCTTGAATTTGTTCAATTTGTGAAATCTGTCTAAATTTGTTATAAAGTCCGCAATGTAGTTGGGAAATACTCCACATTTAGGGCTTTCAAGGCTTTTTGCTTCCGCCCTTACACAATGAGAAAATTTTTAAAATTAATTTTGGTAGAACAAGGTTTCAGTGATATTTGATTAGGGTAGGTACAGTATGGTATAGAATAGGTGTGTTTCATATCACTAGCCTTTTTTCATAATAATGTATGTTAATATTTTTAGTCATAATTTTTCTTATTTTTAAAATAGAAGGTTTTAAGATTGTGTTAATACACTGATCGTTACAAAAAGTGGGACAGTAAGAAGCATTGCTGTACTTTTAATTGAAATTTTTCTCAGTGTACATAAAATGGATCATTGTTTTGCATTTTGCAGCTTTTAATTTTTTCTTTCAATTTGTTTTTTTCCTTATTATTTTAAAAAGTAACAAATTTTAATCACTATTGAGAAATCATTCTTTAGTATTGGCTTGCATTCTGCCGATTGTTTCAAGTGCTGGTAATTTTCGAAAACGCCCTTATTTTCGAAAAATTTCATTAGAGCAGTTGCTTTAATTGATTCTGACTTTAGTATTTGCGAAGTCGCTGAAAGATTGGGTTTCCTAGTTTCAGTGTCCACAGAGCAGTTGTTTGTTTTCGAGAAACCGGCGAATACCGGAGAAGACCGAGATCTGGAAGAAATCGAAACACAACTCCTCGCGATAATCGATTCAGCGTGATTTCTATCCTGCGAGATTGACATATGACTGCCGTTCATGTAAGGAATGAACTGCAAGAAGTGTGCCAGGTCAACGTCAGCGATATAACTGTTAGGAGAAAGCTAGCTGAAGCAAATTTATCTGCTAGAAGATCAGTAACAGGCGTCGAGATTCTCTGGAATCATCATGTGGTCTTTCTCAATTTCGGACGCGAACATCTCAATTGGAATCTCGGGCAGTCTAGCATTGTTCTTTTTCCGATGAGTCCTGATTTGCCCTGAGATCTCCAGATGGACGAGAGAGAAAAAGTGTGGAGAAGGCGTGGAGAAAGATACGAGCAATGCAACTTTAGTGACGTGAGCTTCAGTTTTATGTGGGCGCATATCTTATCCTCCTTAAGATAGAGGTGCTTTAATGGTTAGAATATACATTAATGACATTTTGGAAGAGCATGTTGTGGTTTTGTGGGGTTTATTGGTAAGCAAGTTCTATTAATGCACGATAATGCTCGTCCGCACGTAACCAGAATTGATAGAAACTATCTCCATGACGTTGGTATTGAAGCCCTAGACTGGCCAGCACGTAGTCATGACCTAATCCCATAGAACGTATGGGATATGCTGGGAAAACAGAACAGGTAACGTCCGTGGGCAGTTATAACACTGCAGCAACTTAGAGATGCATTACAAGAACCGTGGGATAACATTTCTCATGAGGCCATCCAACACATAATTGAAGGCATGCAACGTAAACTTCAGAGTGTAATCAAAGTTAGGGGAGGTAACACTCGTTATTGATTAAAGAAATTTCATTTTATAATCGCCTATTCTTTGTTCATCTCATGTACCCAACTTCTCGCCCGGACACATTTCATCCTAAAAATTGAGGTTATCTTTCTTAAATAACTATATTTTCAAGCGAAAAGGTTTTATAAAAGACACCAAGAAACAATTTTTCACGTTTTGTTTACACTGAGAAAAATTTTAATTAAAAATATACCAATTTTTTTACTGTCCCACTTTTTGTGCTGGTCAGTGTAGATGAAATACATACTTTGACACACATTTCAGTATAATATGCAAACACTAGCGAAAATTGTAAAAAAAATATTATCATTAGATTCTTGAAAATATTACGAATGCTAAATGATGAATATTAATAGAGATTAATAAAATGTTCTTAATCAAACTTAATAAAGATATAATCATAGATGACACATTGAATATATTCAACGTAGGTCCCTATTAAATGAATAAATAATGTTTTTTAACTACATACAATGAGTTTTAGGGTCAGATTATAATATATTCATTTCTCAAATAAAAAAAAAAATACAAATTCAAAACTAAACAAGAATAACACGCGTCCTTTGAAGACTTCATACTTGTCCCATTTACTTTAATTTCTATTTATCTTTTATTTACTAGACATAGTAAAAAAGACATATTTATGTATTTTATATGCAATGTGGCCAAAGTTCTTTCCAACGAAGATGTACAAAGGGATCCGATATTCTAACCTGTTTAATAATATAAATGATGTTAATAGTTCCAAATGTTGAAAGAACGCCCCTTCATTATAAAATCCATAAAATTGTTTGTTGGCTCGTTATAGCATATCATATATATGTTTCCCAATTCGAAATTGTTATTTATTTTATTTTCATCCTTCCGTTACTAATAATGCATTTTACCTGATCCCTAACAAATAAATTAGGACCGTGAAATTACAAATGAAAAACATGTGTTTCAATATTACCCAAACGAATTATAATTAATTGTCTCATGTAATGTAGATTTTTTCTAAACGAATGAGGTATGATTTAATATTATATTATATAAGGTATAATTTATAAAAAAACCGTTTTCTAATTCGTTTAAAGCAAAAAATTTAATATATGGTTCTGTGGTATAAAATCAAACTGTTTATTTAATTTAACAGCTTACTCAAAAAAGTCAAATTCAATTAGGATACAGTTCAGTTACCTTTCCTTCTAGAGCCATTAGATGACATTACTATTAACTTATTTGTAATATCAATAAATTTTATTCTTAAAGCAATTCTATATTGACCGTGCATTCAATAAATTTAGTATAGTGTTAAAACGAAAAAAAGTAATTGGTTATTTATTTTATTTATTTACCTACCGTAAAAATTACACGTTTATAAAACTAAACTAACTGTAACACGTATACTGATTTTAGAAAAAAAGTAATTTGGATTAAAACCTATCCATTGAAAAAGATATCTATGAAATTCATTTTATTCAACGCCAAAATAAACGTCAGCAAACAAAAAATAGTATAAAGTGTTACGAGAATATAAGAATTTTTTTCATAACTATGTGTTCATATTTCACGCATTAGGTTTTCATATTATCAAATTAAATGTTCTTTTGGGTGTAAGCACTATGTGTATATTAAAAAATATATTTAATGGTTAAATTGTCTAATTAATCATTCGTTTTATCACTATATTTGGATATTAATAAAAAATTAAACATATGTTCCTGTTAAATTCAAAGTTATAAAAAACATATTTAACAGAACTTGAACTCGATGTCTTAATTAAGCCCTAACTTTTTTTACCTTTAAATTATTGCCAGTTTCAATTAAAAACTTGTGTCGCATTATCATTTTAAGGCCGGTCGCAGATATATACATGTCGCTAAAATTTATCGTCACCGCTTGTACACAAATATATCAAACAAAATACAAAAACCTCTGTAGATATACAGTGTGTCCGTAAAGTATGAAATAAATTCGTTATTTCTTAAACCAAGAATATTTAGAAAAAATCCTCGAGCACGTCGATTTTAATTTCAGCTGCGCACGTTTTCCTTTTTTTTTTTGGTTGTGACGTTATCACTGTGTCCGTTATGACGTCATCGAAATATTTTAAAATATAACACCCTGTATATTTCTCAATTTTTGGATTCTGCTTCAATAGCTGATTCCAAGTATGCACACTTAGGACTAAAAGTGATAAGTTGGAAGATACGGCCATTTAAAAACAAAACAAGTTAAAAAGTAAAACAAACATGTTTTTTATTAATTTTTGAAGTAGGCTAGTTTTTGTTTGTTTTTTGGTTTATCATTATCGTCTTTGATAGTGAATCACATTAGTAATACTTTACCCCAGTAGTGGTTTCTCAAAAATTGTTGTCGATTTATTTTAATTTATAACATGATTGTATCTGTAAAACAGAAAATTGAAATTCTTACGATGATTGAGTGCAGTATATAGTGTTTTGGTGTTTCGTGGAAAACTACGTCAGTGTTATCTTTACATCAAAGGTTCCAACCCACTCCAGGAAAACAAAACATGAAAAATTAGTAAATTCTTATATTCAAAACGACCGTATCTTTTAACTTATCAATTTTAAACCCCAAGTGTATACATTATTGGAATCAGCTGTTGAGGCAGAATTCAAAAGTTGAGAAATATACAGGGTATTCTATTAAAAAATATATCGATAACGTCATAACGGAAACAGTGATAACGTCATAACAAAAAAAAAAGATAAGGTGCGTAATTGAAATTAAAAATCGACGTATCCGAGGATATTTTAAATATTTTTAGTTTAAGAAATAATGAATTTATTCCATATATTACGGATACACTATATACAACATGTCGCTGACATTTTTCAGTAGCACCAGTGATGCTGTCAGACGAAGACGGCTTAATATTAGTATCCATTTTACGAAGGAAAAAGAGGAAAATAAAAGAACATTTTGGGTTCATCTATATTACTGGCAACCAACGAAGTATATTTAAAAGTTGCAATAGTAAAGAATTGATTGAAGACCCTATAAAATTTCAGTCATTTTGTAGCATGACTCGTGGAACTTTTAAAATAGTTTTGAATAAAATGCGCCCTTTTATAGGTAAGTATTACGTCGCTTGAACTTAGAAACTTATTGTATATCGCGGGAAATTTTTGTTCACCATGGGAAAATCCTTATCATTCGGAGGTGGCATCTTCACTATCTTATCATCATCTGATCTATACCGCCCAGGTGACATTTTAATTACTATCTTCATAATCTGGGGTCACAGAGCCATTTGCAACCTAATATTGGCCCTTCTAGCACTTTAGGGCCTCTTTCTCACTTTGCGTGTGTTTCAAACGTGGTATGTAAGGAAAATAGGTCTGGTTATTGTGTTATAGTCTAATGCTAGCCATACCATTAAGTTATTGAGATAGTTGCAAAAATAGTGTATATAATTGTTAAGTGACTACAAGAGGAACTCGTGAATAGTGGAAGTAAACAAACATACTACAGTACCGGTACCTACTATTGTTTCTAGAAAACACGTATTATGCACAACACTCGAACAAAAGACAAATGTAACAAATTGGAGCAGGCAATGTCGCATATCAATTGTCACAGACATGTCGTGTCTTGTCTATTTGTTTGATGTACGAATCTCATTTAAACTCGCATGTCCCAAAATGAAGCGACCTATCAGACATGTCGTAAATAAATGTTGTATATATCTGCGACCGGCCTTAAACGAAAAAGGGTATATCGTCTGAATGTTCTGTGTTCTACGATCAATAGAAGCCGATCCAACCACCAGTGTAAGATGAATTTTTCGACAAAGTAATATTCCACTAATTCAAGTCCATCGCACAATAAAATATGAAAAACTCCATCCTCTTCAAAAAGCAGAATTTGCCAAAATAGACCACGTCCATCGTATACATTTCAGTAGCTTGTTAATTCCTAACAGACAGGTACCCATTATATATTCTGACGAATCTCTTTTTACAACAAACGAAACAACTAATGTCCACAATTCCCAAGAAATAACACTCAAAGCGTAATTTTGGGACAGTTTCAACATCGGTTCTCAGTAAATCATTTAGTGTGGACTTACTGGGACTTTAACAGGTCTTCATGTTTTTGAAAATTCATTAAACGAACCCGGATACCTAGATTATATGAAACATCATTTAAGTCATTTATTGGAAGGTGTTCTATTCATTAATTATTAGGGGAAATAATGCATTTTCAGTACGATGCGATGGTGCAATGTCCCATTATCATGTAAACGTGAGGAATTATTTAAACCAAATTTATCCTTCTGGATTGGTCGTGGGGTCCAATGTTTAGTCCCACGTCCACCAGACCTTGCACTGCTAGATTATTATCTATTGGATCATTATAAACGTATTGTTAAAGACCGCGAGGAAGTAGTAGATATCAGGTTTGTACATACATCATATCGTGCATAGGTATATAACATTGTGAAAAGTAGATGTTTTTGCAGAGGCACAATTTTAACCCTTTCACTGTGCCGCTGCGCTCGATTTCGCTATACGGATCATCAGACCGGCTGCGGCAATATCCGCTTTCCACAGCTAACCCCCCAAAATGGTCTTTGTTATTTTTTATTTTTTTCGTTCTAAGAAAAATATGGTTCGCTGACTTGGAGAACAATAAAGGATGTGCGTTACTCTATGTAACCGACGTAGCTTCCTATATAAAGGCATCTGCTTCTGCTGCAGTGCGCTTAAAAAAACATTCAAGTATGTAAATTTAAGCGCACATTGAAACACGTTACAGCCCACGAAAGTTAAGGCGTGCAGGAAATTCGTGTGCGGCGCAGTATGAGCGCAGATTGAAATATACGCGACACAACTTACCTAAACCAGAGACAATCACGAGACATTCAAGTACTTGAATTGTTTCTATTCGGAATATTGCGCTGGTCTACTGTTTGGGAAGATTAGAATAGTTGGCGTGCGCGATGATGAGCCGTGATTTAAAAAAAGCGCGCGATGCGTTTTGTTGGCTATTATATTTTCAATTACATTTTAATGAAGAAAAAAACAAAACAGGTAAAATAAATCGTTTATTGATAGAAAATCAATAAAATAACAAGCCACAATGAATGCAATAATTATGAAGATATTTTAAATAATCTAAACCACAGAAAAATAAATGGCTAAACAAAAAGTTAAACATTTTACAATTAAATAATAACGATTATAATACTTTCTTGAACAACAGGTACCTATGTAATACAAAACCTATATGGCAAGTACAAGAAATGTATAATTAAGCCTACCATTAAGGAAAAAAATGTACATTTGCTTCCCAACATCCCAGATATATGTATCAACATTGATTAATGCTACACATTATTTATACAATGTGGTTTGCAATTTAACAATACTTTTAACAAATGTAATAGTAATAATATTTAATTGCTTAGGTAAAGTTTACATTAACAAAACATATTATAAACACCGATAGGTTTTTACAAATACATATACATATCCTACACAAGAACGAAGAAGTACTTGTTCGTAGGTACATAAATTATATACCTAATTAATAATTATTGGGTAAATATAAACTTATTAGGTAGGCGCATATGTATATTACAGTTTCAAGCAAACTTGAAATTATAAAAAAACATTGATAATAGCATTAAAGTTATCAAGCCATAAGAAGCTAATAAAATAAAATATTTATTTATTTTATAGTTTGCAAACTGTTTCTGACTGCTGCTGGAACAAACCTCATATCAACAACTATCGATGCTGGAATGTCGTCAGCTTATGTTTAGATTTTTTTGCATCCTTATGATTCTGGATGTTTTCTTGGTTTTTTCTTTTACACCACCAAAGAATCCCAATTTTCCACACAGCTTTCACGCTCTCCCTGGTTACAATTTCATAATGGTTAGAACAGGAATACCATGAGAAGTTCACACTATCAAAGATGAATTCAGTGACTATAACAGAAATCTTGGGTTTATGGCAAAAGGTGTGTGTAGTGATACATCAGGAACACATTTTATTACCATCATTTCTTGCCAAATTTTGGACCTAATAAAAAAGGAAACAATTTCATTTAAATACCTTTAAAACACAAAACACAAACTTACTTTTGGTCATTGACTGGAAAATAGTGCATTTTTTCCACCTGGTCTACATTGAATCCACAAATAAGACAATGCTTTTGTGGCATGATTATAATAAAATTATATACTACATTAACACTAATAAGAAGTTCAAATAAAATAGTATTTAAAAGTCATAGTATTTTACAGTTCGTAATCCAATATAAAATAAAAAACGACACACACCACACAATATTAGCATCAAAACAAACAATATGGCGACTGGATCCAACATCAACGATGACGTTTCCTGTGCTGCTAGCGGCATCTACGAAAATCTTCCCAAACTGCAACAAAGATAGATTCATTGAGTAACACCTGTGTACAACAAGGATGGAAGTATGTCAGTAATTATACCTAAAACCGAACACATTTTTTATATGTACTTGATTGTCTCGTGGGGTTGTCTCTGCCTAAAGTACGGCAGTACACGTTTCCTATTCTGTTTAGTTTTATGTCGCTAGTACGTATGAAATGTATAAAATTTTATTAAAAAAAGACTCCCTATTCGATGGTGAAATTGCTAGATTTAAGTTCCGAATCAGATTCAGATGCGGAATTTGAAACATAAGTTTTATTGTACAATTTATTAAAACTCATCTTTCAATTTTGATTTGACATATCTGCAGTGTAATTCGCAAAGTGCGTAACTCCATTTAGCAAAATTTTACAGGAGCGCTAAAAAACTAATTAAATAATGAAAACTGAAATTGGTTGGAAGGAAATTTGTTTTTATGACTAATAGTCAACTTAGGTAAAATAAAAAAAATAATATTTTTGCTCTTGAGGCTTAAATACTAGTTTTTTTTAAACATAATGGAGATACGCTCTTTGCGAACTAATTTTTTGATAATAAATTGGAGATACACTTTTTTCTGAAAACAACTCTTTACTTTCTAAAATACTAATATTAATGTTTTTTTTTTGTTTACAACACCACGAACTAAACTTAATGATTAGGTAACAAAAATATACCAGTGATTAAATGATAAACTAACAGTAATAAGTGACAGCAGTTAGTAACTAAAAAATAGAAATAATTTTTTAACAGAGCTAATACAAAAACTGACGTATAATAATAATTATAATATTTTACACGTTTGTCTCAGCACATCAGGTCTGTCTCACACACCTTACAAATTATTATAGCACAATTGTAGAATAAATCCGGGAATTCACTGATAAATTTATTTACTTTGCCAGCGTATGACCGTTTTTTACCCTTGGGCAGGTCTGACATACTTTATTATTAAATTAATATCAAGAATAAAATATAACATATAAAATTATCAACAATACAACGGAGGGAATAAATTACGTTGTACACACCACGAGGCATAACAACAGACTAAAATCAAATGTTAGTCTTTGCTAAAATAGTAAACAAGTCTCGGTTACGTATTTGTGTATTTCTTTACCTGGCATCGCCCATGACTTGCGGACCAATTTGCCAACTCTACAAATAACATTAAAATAATGCTGTATGAGGCTAATTACTATTTAATAATTCTCGATTGTACACTCCGATGTAACCCAACATGAACAAATACATGATACAAGCATGCCGCTACCATTGATTTTTTTTACACCGCGATCGGCCGGTCGCTTCTTTCATTTCCTTTTGCCTTTCAATTTGCCGCCTTCCTAGATCTGCCGCGGCAGTGCACCCCTTACAACATAGGTTGGTGTGGGCCTGTTTATATCGATGGTTCGTGAACATCGATTGTTGCCTCTAAACATCGATGTAAAAAAATCCATGTTTTATAAAAGCAAAATGTCGATAGATATCGATGTTTTTTGATTTCGATATTTTGTAAATAAAGTTATAAAGCAGTAAATTATTAAAAACCAGAATTTGATAATTTTTTTATGTTGACGTTTTATTAGTTAATGTTTAACTATTTTTTTTTATGTTAGGCACCACTTATGTTTTGTTTTAGATATTATTTTTTGTTTTATGTATTTTGTATCAATTATTTTTTTGTTTTTAATTGATGATTAAACGAACTTACCTTAAATGAAGTTCGATCATAATTATATGACCGCATTTTTACTACATGATCAAATTGGTAGTACATACATTCTCCACTCGAGTGCAGCACAATTGAACGCAATAAAGTTTTTCGTTTTTGACTGGTATTTCGGTAACCCCGGCTCCGAATGTCATATTATCTAAATTATCTTTAAAGCTTATAATCTCTAAATTGTTTAGGGTGGGGAAATGATCATCAGGGTGGGACTGATCATGTAGTAAAAATGCGGTCATATAATTTTGATCGAACTTCATTTAAGATAAGTTCGTTTAATCTCAGCGCTCAATGGATTTATGAATGAAATGTAGCTGAAATAACATAATCACAGTATAACCAGTAGGTTATACTGTGGTTATGTTACATGATTATATTAATAAATGGAATGAATATAAATTTAATTGCCAATAACGAAAATTGTTAATTACTTCCTCACCCCTCAAAGTGAGGGAAGTTATGTATTCGTGAAAAAAATTTTTAAAATTTTTATTGCATTTCTGGACGAATCTCGACGAATTATGACGATACACAAAATTTTAAAGAGAAAAAATTTTCTGTCTCTGTGTGTGTCTGTCTGTGTGGGTCGCGATAGCAGCTACAGTTTTTGAGACAAATCTCTCAAATTTGGTACACACATTCTAGAGATCAAGGAAGAGATTGAGATCGTTGATGAACAAAATCGGTCCCAATGTCTAAAATAAATATTAGTGACATTGACATTCCACCAATGTGACTTTTTTTGAAACGTCAAAAAATGTGACTTTTTTGAAACGTCAAAAATTACTTTTATTATAAACTCCACCACACATCGAGTTTTACTATGGTGAGGAAGTTCTGATCCCCAAGTAATTGACAGCAGTTTTTTGAAATGTCGATAGTGTGGGTGGAAATATTGTTTAAATCTCAATTTGTTCTCTTTCATTTTCATTTTATCGTCTATCTCATTTTTCGTTTTCACATCGTTATTTAAAAGTGTTGGCAAATATTGAACAAGCATACGTAAAAAAAAATAGTTGCTGTTCCTTCCACATATACAATTATTCAAAAAATCGAAATAAAAAAGAATTCAAGCAACATTTTCGCAGGCCCTACTGTTGGGGGCGCATTTTCTAAATTTACACACAGGCGGTCACAGCCCTAGGCACGGCCTTGGCACTGGGTCATATTTATATAAAACAAAAATGGTGGATACTTTGAACATTTAATTTAGTAAGTTTTGTATGTACACAAAAACTACCACCAGAGCAACCTTTGGAACAGAAATTAATTAAACGATTAAAGTGCGCAGAAAACTATCAAAGCTCAAACTGTGATTATTTTATTTATTTGTTTAACCTTTAAAAATATTATTGCTGCCACCCTTATGCTCCAAAGGAGTTTCAAGCGCTTTTTTTAAAGATTTTTCAAAGTTAATACATATTTTTAAATTTAAAATTCATCTACTTAAAAATAGTGTGCAATTTATTAAATAAAGCTATCCCTTTGCCACAGACCCCATGACTTAAAATAGTTCAGTGGTGGTATTGAAAATATAATTTTGCATGTATGATCCATGTCATGTCTCTTATCTCCTGACCCCTATAAATCCTAGAGTATCTAGGGCCTTTATAGTGGAATTATGAATAAATGTTATAGTTGCTACTCTTATGCACCAGGGAAAGCTATATTTGGATTTAAATAAAATTTTACGTACAAAGCTTATTTTTGTTTCACTTTTTTGTAGTAAGTACCTATAGTTGAAATATTTAGTAATTTAGTTTTTTTCCCTTAATAAAACCCACCCATTTTCCATGTAGGTCAAACTTTTTTTTGATGTAGTGATTCTTATGTATGTAATTATTCAAAATACAAAATTTTGAAACGCCAAATACATAAATAAGTTATATTTTATAAGTTTTAAGTTTTTAATATATATACATAGGAATTATTATTTTTGTTAATAAAATTCAAAAACTAATAATAACTATCAGATTCTTTGACCGATGTATTTTCCAAATTCCAGACATGTTCTTACGAAATCTTGATGTTAAAACAATTTTCAGGATTTTCTGTTTCTCAACATTCCCATATTTCCGTGCAGAGCAAGCTTTGTGTGGCACATTTGCAGCCAAGAGTACAGATCTATTCTTCTTACACGAACACTTCACAAGGTTTAGCACGTTGTTAGGGGTACAAAGAAGGTCACACATGTTGATAGTTCATATTCTTCACTGAGTAATTGCCATCCGTAATCTGTTGCGGGGGGGAAAAAGGGGGGGGATTTGTGTGAAAAAACCCTTCCCGGGTTTGGTAGGGGCCCCTCTCTATTAAGGGGTTGGGGGCTTTTAAAACCCCTGAACCGATTCTGCGGTTGGCTCCTTGGAAACTCATTAAATATTTTAAATATATAAAATTTTGGATAGTCATTTGTGTCATAAGACCATCCCTTATATAGTCATGCAGTCTCCTTTCTTTTTCGAATGGAGTAATTTACAGGTTTAATCTATAAAATTATTTTTTATCCGTACTATATACTTGTTTACTAGCTCGAAGACACACTAGACTGAACTCTGTTGGAAACATTTTAAATAAATATTTAGATCTTTTTAATTGGTCTGTCCAGTATACACATAATAGTTTTATACTTTTAATACATATTTTTGAAACATTAAAAGCATTTATGTTTAGCTGACACCCAACTGACTCTGTTGGATACTGATTTTTTTTGTCTGTGAATACATACATATATGATGATTTATCTTTTTATGCATCTTTTAACTTCATCGGGGAAGTTAAAACTTTAAGCGCCGATGGGAGAGACTCTAAAAACTTATTCCAAAAGTTAATTTTTGATTTGCACTTAAAAGCTCCAGTAATGTCTGCCCCTAACAGCGCATGAAGTCCTGGGAGAATCACCACCTTCATCGGACTTAAAAAGTATTATAAATTGGACGCAAGCGGATCTCGCCATTGCTCGAACTAATGCAGATGAACAAAGTATCACCTAGTAATAGAGGTGCGTTTTCTAGCGCCAATACCAGTACGTTAGTCTCAGGCGAAAAAAATCCTAGCAAGATATACACCTCATTTTGAGGCTTCTACAGAATGAAAAAGTCATGTGTCTGTTTCTTTGTGGGAACCTTACCAATTTAACTAAATTTAGTACAAATTTTACTAAATTCGCCAAATGTTCTCATCCTACTTATTTCAGCTTGAGATGAGAGTGTCGTTGATATCGTTTTTTAAATCATATTTTGAGTACCTGCATGAAACTAAAGAAAAATCTAATCCGTACCTCATTGGGGTTGGCAAAATTCAAGGGGTGAAAGAGGGATATTTTAAAAATTTTTGATTTACTGATAGCTGGACTAATCACTACGGTACTGAATAAGTAATTATAAACTAGACTAAATCAGTGTTAAACAATCTTGTATTCCCATAACGATTATTTGTAAAAGTGATCCACCCCATCCCCATTAAGGGTGATATAGGGGTGTATTTCTCGCTTCTACCACCCCCTGCGAGAGAGGGCCCATCCCAATTCGTAATCTGTGAATTTGTCTGAAATATTGACGTATCGTACGATATTGTATTACAATGGGATGCGGCACCCTCTGGGTGCTAGCTTAAAATTGAGGACGGATTATTAGTTCCCATTCCCTTTCAAAATTCTCAATTTACTAATTTTTAGATCGATGTATTCAAATCTGCTTAAAGCACGGCAACAAATTTAAGTTAAAATTTTGGCGTTAGCAGCCTGTTACCCTTTTAATATCAACTTTTTGGATTGAGGTGAGCTTGGATAAATCGTAATATTTTGATGTCTGGAATTCACTGCTGCTCTGTGTTTCATTATTAAAGGACCCTGTTTGTATATGACAGAAATTAGTCAAGTCACTTAAGCAAGTAAAATATCTATAAATTCCATTTCCAATTAGGTTGTTATCTACGGCATTTTTATTTCCATAAGTATTAATCCAAATTAAAAACATTTACTATTTCCCTAAGTGAAAAAAAGATGTAACATCATTTGTGTGGCCACTTCTCTCAAAGTAAATTCTTTAAGTGGTATTGATATTAAAATACTTGGAAGTGAGATAGGAGCTAACACGATTATAGACTAACTTGACGCGTGCCTTTCTCTTATCCTCTCGTCTAGTCGCTTGACCACTAGAAGAGATAATGGATGGAGAAACTATTAAATTTTAAAATAAAAAATTATGTCAGAACATGATTAAACATTTTTTTATTTTCTTAAGAGCACCATAACACATACTCTAGTTGTCGATAATTGTAATTGTTAAAGAGACCAAATTAAAGCAAAGAGGACTCATATTGATCAGTTCATACTAAAAATTGGACTAATTGCAGACATACTTAAGAAATTATAAAATAGTTTTAATTTATTAAAAGTAGTGTGCATTTTTGTGAATACAAAACGTAGCCCAATAATAGCCAATTTTGAGAGAGTTTTTTTTGGCTTTCCGAAAAATACGTACTATATTCTTTAAACAGCTCTATAGTCTATTTTTATTGAGAAAGAGTAATAAATCACTGTATGACATCCTGTTCATGTATGTACTTTTCTTTTCGAATTTTTTCTTTGTCGCGTTCTTCTTTACACAAGAGAAAATTGACTCCCAAAGCTAAGGCAGTGCTATTAATGTATAACGGATCTCGAGCGCAAATCCCTGTTTTACAGTGTAGGTACACCACATTTACCTATCAGCCGGATAATACGGGGCTAAGATAACTGCAGTGAAGATGCGGTCTGTCCACACGGAGAAAAGTGTCATAAATACTACAGTTTTATGGACTTTTACTACAAATTACGATACAAATAGGGGCAGCAATAAATTATACTAAATTTCAAGAAGAAATTTTAGTAAAATTAAACTACAAATTTATTAGGTTATTTGCAACATAAACTTACAAATATTTGCAAAAGAAAGAGTGACTGGCTCAATTTCGATGTTTAAATTCGTACTATAAAGTGTGGTTATAGTCAAGAAGTATTGTAGAAGATACTACTAAAACTTGTAACAATATTTACTATTTTATGTTTGGAGAATGTTCAGGTTTTTGTTAACTATTCTACTACAATGTTGTTAGATATATTGTGAACTTTTGTAGCAACATTTCCCCACATAAATCAGTGAAAAATTAGGTTATTATTATAACAATTTCGCACAATAGTAGTACATTTAGCATGTAATTAATAGCAACCTAGGGGTTCATTGACTACGAGAGAATATTGGTATGTGCGATTTGATCCCTGTTTGTTTTACCAATATTCATTGTTCTTGTGGATTAAAACCACAGGTGATTTAACTCGCCATCTCTTTATGGAAAGACTGTAGTCCAGAATAAATCTGTCCACATTTCAACTTTAACGGAATCAATTCTTTTACATCCACCACAGTTAATGTAATGAAAACTTCCTCCTCATTTTTTGATCCTATAAAAAGTTATAAATAAAGGTTCCCTGTAATGTTATGCAATATTAAAACTTACCTCGAAATGACTCAATTAATTCAAACAACGCCAAACTATTTAAGACTGAGATAACAAAATCGTCCATGGTTAGTTATGTTTATAAAAATCACCACTCATAGCACTCACATTATCAATGTTACAAAATCACAATGAATTTGTATGTTGTTATTACAATTTAACTGATTGAAATCAATGACAAAACCTTTTTATGGAGCAAAAAGTTTTGTCTGTGTAATTATACAATTGCATAATTATAACTAGAGTTGGCAAAAATGCGCCGCAGGACATAGGCGTACGCATCATAATAAGTGTAATAAAAAAGGAATTGACTAGTAATAAAAGCAATAAACTGTTACAATTTATAACAATGTATGCACAACTTACCCTCTTAACTAGCTTGGTTATCACAAACTGGTAAAGATCTGTAAAGCAGCATCATGTATGCTATGAAATGCGCGACGACGTTTAGGAGATTTAAAAAATACTTTTTTTGTAATTGCTTTTAATACATTTTCCTCTGGAAAACCTCGTCGAGTAGTTTGTGCCACAAGGTGTAAAGCATGCACTTTACACGTAACATGTACCAACATACAACCGTGTTCTTGAAGAGAACGGCCTACCAAATGCATTGTCGCAGCACCATCGGTCACAAACATCAACACTTGACTTTCTGACAGGTCAAATTTTTCTAACGTCTCCAGCATCACCCGCGTAATTGTTGGCCAGTACACTCAGTTAGTCTTTTGCTAGCTAGTAACAGTGGAAATATAGGTTTAAGAGGGTCCAGTACACGTACTATAACATTTAAAATAGATTTTTTTACAATTAGTTGTCTCGTCAACACATAACCACAGCCGTGTATTTTTTAGTACACATTTGATTTTATTTACAATGTCTTCGCTTGAAGTTGGTACATAGTTATGCAACGTTGTGCGACTTGAGAACGTCACCTTGGGATTGTATTTATTTCAGAACTCCTGAAATGATTGTTTATCGAGTATGTGCAGCGGAACATCACAGGCAATCAGCATTAAGAGTAAATCGAACATAAACTGTGTTGTCGAAGGCACGCCATTTTTTTTAGTTTTATGTTGTACAGAATTTACGTGACGTTTACAATCACGTTTGTCCCAGCACATCAGGTCTGTCTCGTACACCTTACAAATTATTATAGCACCATCGTAGAATAAATCCAGAAATTCATACCTCATAATGCATAGACACGCCTTTCCTATTCCAAACACCACCGCGGACGAAAAGTCAATTTTTATTTTCATAATAAAAAAAAAAATCATTATTTTGAGCAGGTTTTTTTGGAGTTTTTCCTGTGGACATATAATCACCCATATGTTCTCTGTAAACTGACATAATTATTAAAATTTTTTTATGTTTTATGAATTATAATGTTTTGTTTGTTTCTGTGCATGAGCTGCCACAATACCGGCAACCAGGAGGGCCTAGCCGTGCCTGGAAGGTATTGATCTGGCTGGATACCATTTTTTGTCAACTTTGTCCCTCATGTTATATTATTTGTTTGTTTTTATATATTTATATATGAAATAAATAAAATAAAATGTAGCCTTAATTAGAAATGTTAATAAAATAGGAAAGGTGTGACATACTTTATTATTAAATTACTATCAAGAATAAAACACAGCAAATAAAATTATCAACAATACAACGGAGAGAAATAAATTTACGTTGTACACACCACGATGCATAACAATAAAACAAAATCAAATGTTAGTCTTTGCTAAAATAGTAAACAAGTCTCGCTTACGTATTTGGGTATTTCTCTACCTGGCACCGCCCATGATTTGCGGACTGATTTGCCAACTCTAATTATAACTCTGTTCACTTTAACTTTGAAGTTTTAGCCAGGATAGAAAATAAAATGCGCGCTGATTCTTAGTGCAGACGGTAGGCAGATGTACACAAGTGCAAAGTTCCTATAGCGGTTCAATTTCATGTTTATTTTATTTCATAAGCATCGGTCGTAGTTGGACGTTTCACTCACTTAAGTCTAATCCATCACTGCAAATTAAAGTGAATTGTGCTGGTGTGCGGTGAAGTACTAGGTAATATCATGAAAGGAACTAACACAATCTATCGTGGGTCGAGATTACTGTATTTCTTTGCAAATTACTTGAGAGCATTGTTAGTGTAATGGGAATGGGAATTTGTAATTTGGACTAAAACTTGATGACAATCCTCAAGTGTTAGCAAAAAAAACACAGTACATACTAAAGATCCACGAGGTTGCGCCTATTGTTAACTCCTTCACCCAATGATAATTGTGTCGCGGCTCAGAGATTCTACGCTGCACAGATATTTACACTCGCACAAGTTATATATGTTATACTAGACTGCAAAATGTTTCGTAGTTGGGATATCACGAAACATTTTGCAGTCTGGTGCAACATCTATAACTCATATGGCTTCGTAGTCGAGCTGTAAGGACACTTGCCTCTAATCGTAAAGTCCCGGGTTCGGTCCCCCGCCGAGGAGCTGGAATTTTTTCTAAACCAGAAATTAATCCTAGCATACTCGGATAGTGGGTGTATGTTCATTGTCTCTAAATGTATAGCCCTCTCCCGCACAAGTTACCTTGAGATACTTTCAGGGATACAAGGGGTTGTATTACCTGTGGTGTTTAATTTAATTTAATAACACTCATGTCTAGTCCGAGGAGAATCGTCATACTATGCGGGAACGGTTTTCATACAATGTGTGGGTAAGAATACTGGAAAATTATTTAACTAGATCATACATTTTGCCACCACGCCCGACTGCAGCACACTCCCTACAATTTCTAATTAATGCCTTGCCCGACCTTCTCGAGGAAGTGCCTCATGCTATACACCAGAATATGTGGTTCCTCTTACATGGTGCCCCCATGCACAATATTCGCAAAGTAGGAGACTGGCTTACTGAGAAATTTTCGGAAACGTGGGTTGGGAAAAACGGACCAGTAGCATGGCCTGCTCGATCGCCAGACCTAGCTCCGTGCGTTTTTTGTTTACGAGGCACATAAAAAGAGACCAGAGTTTTTGTGGAAAATCAGAGAGAACATTTTGAACATTCATTACTTTAGCTTCATGACCGACAGAGCGCCATACAACTGCCAAACAGATTTTTTTCCAAATTACATCAGTTCTAATGACACTTGTTTCCCAATTCGTAGACTCTCTGTCGGAGAAAGCTTATCTTCTGAAGTGGGATTTTTGTTTTGTATATTAATTTTTTGTTTACTGACACGTATTTCTTTTGTTATAAATAGTTTTCTCTATAGTTGAAGAAATTAAAGGATAAAATTGGCTACGAAGCTTTTGTGTTTTATTTCTTATTTATCTAGGTATCCTTGTATTTAATTGTCTGTTTGACATTATTGAATTTCTGGACGAATTTTTATTTATTTCTGTTTGCCATTTATATTACTAAATATTACTAATTACCAAATACAACGAACTGTGAAAATTTCCCTATTAATATTAATTTTAAACTTAATTTGAAATGTTAAATTTTATGGTTCATGTGATTGATTCTTAATTTGTTGTTCCTTCTACCATTAAAAATTTAACAAAATATTAATGTTCATTGGTTTTCATGGCCACTTTAAATCTCAAAGGAATAAACGCTTGTTTTACTCCCTATTTTAAAGCAGTAAAATACTGTTTTAGGTATTCCCGTACGTGCAAAAAAGTAAATTAATACGTAAAATTCACTCAATAAAACAGGTTGGATAATCTCTGCCAATGTATTTAGGACACAAGATGATGGTTTTTGGTATTTTTACAACGCCACACAGAGGGATAAAGTATCTGATTTATATTTTACATTAACATAAAATTAGGATAATTATTTTAACAAAGATGGGCCCCGGGTTATTAATGCTAATCAGTTATTTACATTGTTTTTGATTTTTGTTTTAAGCTTTTAACATTTTTATAGCTTTATTTCGTTAAGATAATGTTTAATAATTTAATCCTTTTATCTGTACCTGGAATTTTGTCTAAATGGTTACGATTGATTTATAATATGGTTTGGTTGAATTGGGTTTATTTTCTCTTCGTGACTTCTTAAAAGTCACGAAGTTAATTAGGTGTAAAATATAGATATTATTAATTTATTAAGTGGATGACTTACTTGGAAACATATAAATGATAACATCATTTATTATATTTTAATACGCCTACAAAGCATACATATTTGTTGAAATTCCATCGTATTTCATTAGAAATAATTAATAACTTACTTAAAAAGCATAAAATACTTCTTAACGTGACCATTACTACTCATTGTTCTTTCAAATGAATACGTTGACAAATTCATTGTCTAGAAATAAAAAGTCTTTTACTACAATTTAATTTGTTTTTAAAAATTAACATTCGTTACATCAGAAAGAAAAAGACAGCAATAAGTATGTTTTTGAAAATTTGTGTACTGTTTTTAAGGCAAGAAAATTTAACCATAATTATCCTGCAATCGCCCTTATACAGAATGTTTCATTTAAGAAGATTTAAAAGATAATAATAATTATCATAATATTTCTCATTTGCTACTAAACGAAATTTGAATTTGAAGATGATGTCTTAAAAGCCCAAACTAATCCAAAATCTACTGCTGGTTCTGATGGTATCCAGCAGTAATACTCGGAATCCCGTTAACAGTTATCTTTAACCTATTGTTACGCTCCAAATTATTTCCTGTCATATGGAAACCATCAAGAATATGTCCCATTGTCAAGAGTAACAGACATGAAATAGAAAATTATAGATCTATAGTGATATTGAACAATTTTTGTAAAGCTTTTGAAATTGTAATATATGATACTATTTTTCCTCAACATGGATTTATGGCTGGTAGATCCACCACCAATAACTTATTCTGCATTACACAGCACTTAGCAGAAGGCATTTATACTGGAGGCCAGATCGATGTCGTTTATACAGACCTCTCGAAAGCCTTTGACCTTCTAGACTATGGCATACTACTTAGCAAACTAAGGTTATTCGGTTTTGTTGATTCTCTCATTATGTTTTTGCTTCCTATTTGCACAATAGAAAACAGTATGTAGTGTACCATGGTTACAAGTTTAAGAAATATTATCTAAGTCTGCAGTTTCCTAAGGTTATAGCCTTGGACCATTATTGTTCATTATGTTTATAAACGATATCGTGTCTGATCTCCAATGCATGTCTCTTTTGTATGCAGATGTTTTAAAAAATATATAGATCCATAAAACAATAAATGATTATATCTGATTACAAAATGATTTGCTTACACTTGAATCATGGTGTGAAAAAATTAGTTGCCGTTGAATGTCGGAAAATGCTATATTATAATCAGGTGGTGAAAAGATTAAACTTATTTTAACTGCATTATTAACAACAAAGTTCAGGCTATGGGCAGAACAGGGAATGAAAAATGCTCGTAGGCCCCTTTAACATAACCTTGTTTATGCAGGTTATTCATATCCAGTTTTAATTTCTCCATTTTCTTTACAATAAATTCAAAGTCCTGATCCAGTTACATCAGTAACAGGCCAAAAACTCAAGATATATTTTGACTGGTGCAGAACTCGAAACACATCTTGTATCTATTGGGTACAGTGTCGTGCTCCTATGTAAACAAAAATAATTTACGATTTCTTGGCAATTAATGCAAATGCCAATGCCGATACATGTGCAATGCTAACAAAACAAATATTAACAGCAGCTCAATAAATGTTAATAATAATAATAATAATAATAAACACCACAGAAATAATTAAATCCCCAAAATCCAAAACCGGAGCTGTTAAGAGGTTAACACTTAAAAATGTGGACATCAACAATTTTCACCGACATTGCGAGTACTGGTGACTGAATTCGAACTCGCAGCTATGGTAGAAAGATTTCTGGTCACACTTGCCATCATGCGCTCTAGCCAACTACATCACTGATTTGGTAATGTCGACGGTGTTTTAAATGTATTTTTCTATTATTATTATTTTTACAATAACTGCTGATGCATTATTTAGTGCTCTACGACCGTCCTTTTGATTTTCGCTGTCTGTATGTGGTACACTCGTACTTTATAGACCGAGAGCTCATGTGAAAAAACCGCGTGATAAGATACCAAAGATTTGACTCCAGAAATAAATAGTGTATAGTTCATTAAAAACGCTGCTCGTCCGTCATTCGTAATCGATTGCCCAAATTAGCAATAACAAAGTAGTACGCAATCTCGTTATTTATACCAGACTAAATTCGTAATTAAAATGTGCGGAAACATCATTGTTCAAAGTAACCAACTTGACAGACGCGCTTGGTGGTACCGTTTTTAAAACAGATGCTACTGAACATGCCTAAAAATCAGTCACAACCGCGATCGCATACCAGTATAAATGTTGGCTCAAATGTAGGTAAAATTATGCTGATTCAATAAATGAAAGGAAATTTGAGCGACGGTCCCATTTCACTGGCAGGCGCCGCCTAAGATTGTCATTTCATCTCCTTTTAGCGATTAAGCGGCAACATGATAGAAGGAAATATCTGCCATTATCAATATTATTCTACATAGTGAGTGATAAGTGTATCTCTCTGGTTGTCAGTGCTACTACCAGTCAGACATCACTGATGTCTTAATAACTGATAAAGACCTGCAAAAACAGGTACCAAGAGCTGTGAC
>JANEYF010005554.1:0-59163 GCA_029963845.1 Rhamnusium bicolor | reverse complement strand
TACGTATTACTTGCGTGTACAACCGTGTTCTTGAAGAGAATGGCCTACCAAAACGCATTGTCACGGCACCATTTTCTAACGTCTCCAGCACCACCCAGTACTCTCAGTTAGTCTTTTTGCCAGCTAGTAACAGTGGAAATGTCGATTTAAGAGGTCCAGTACAAGTACTATAACATTTACAATAGATTTTTTTACAATCTGTCGTCTCGTCAACTACATAAATACAGTATTTTTTAGTACACATTTGATCTTATTTACAATGTCTTCGCTTACAGTTGATACATAGTTACGCAACGTTGTGTGACTTGTAACGTCACCTTTTGGATTATATTTATTCCAGAACTTCTAAATGGTTGTTTATCGAGTATGTGCAGCGGAACATCACAGGCAATCAGTATTAACATTAAATCGATATAAACTGTGTTATCGAAGGCACGCCATTTTTTTTAGTTTTATGTTGCACAGAATTTACGAGACGTTTACAATCAAGTTTGTTCCAGCACATCACGGTCTGTCTCACACACCTTAAAAATTATTATAGCACCATTGTAGAGTAAATCCGGGAAATCACGCCTTACAATGCGTAGACACGCCTTCCCTACTCCAAACCCCACCGTGGACGTAAAGTCGATTTTTATTTTCAAAATAAAAAAATCATTATTTTAGGGCAGGTTTTTTGGATTTTTTCCTGTGTACATACAATCAGCAACATGTTCTCTGTAAACTGACTTTTTAATTATCATTTTTTTTTATGTTTTATGAATTATAATGTATTGTCTGTTTCTAGGCAGGAAAATGTCTCCATGCACAATAATAAAAGGTAAAAAATATCATGAGCTGCCACAACATCGGCAACCAGGACGACCCAGCCGTACATGGACGGTATTGTCGTCCTGACTGGATATCATTTTTTGTCAACTTTGTCCTTCATATTATATTGTTTGTTTGTTTGTTTTTATATATTTTTATATGAAATAAATAAAATAAAAAGTAGCCTTAATTACAAATGTATATAAAACAGGAAATAAGACTGATTAAATTGGAATTGGAATTGATAAATTTATTCACTTTGTCAACGCATGGCCCTTGGGCAGGTCTGACATACTTTAATTATTAAATTAACATCAAGAATAAAATCATCAACAATACAACGGAGAGGAAATTACGTTGTACACACCACGTGGCGTAACAATAGATTAAAATCAAATGTTAGTCTTTGCTAAAATAGTAAACAAGTCTCGCTTACGTATTTGGGTATTTCTCTACCTGGCACCGCCCATGACTTGCGGACCGATATGCCAACTCTATTAATGACACACCAAGTATTTGAATTGTTTATATTATTATGAAACTACTCACAATCATCTAGAGATGTTACCTTCTTCTAGGAATATTTTTTGGATTGTCAGCATACAATAACGTTTCGGCATTCGATTGGCTATAATATCGTTTACCAATAAGTTAAAGAAGAGCGGTCCCAATACCGAACGCTCTGGCACTCTTGCCTCCTACATGAATTCAACAGACTTATAATCACAATGTTACACATATTGGTATCTATTCTGTAATTTGGTCTCAGGAATACGTGATAGCTTTTTGTATAGATATTTTAAACTATAGACACCAAAATCAAATCCATATGTAAAAATTATTATTATATTATACCGGGTGTCACGAATTGCGCTCGCCCCGATATCTCTTAAAATATTTGGAATAGAAAATTGAAATTTCGAGGGCTTATTATACGACTAAAATGCCATCTTTTCAATAAAAAATCAAGTTTGGTGCACATCCGGTTTGACCGGAAATGCCCACAACTTTCGATTTTTAAATGAAATACCCTATATATTTTTACATTTTTGGAATCTAGAGGAAATTTTGAATACAATACATCCATTTTGGTCACTTTATGATAAACATTAAAAATTTTATTAAAAAAATCTATTTCTGAATCCAGAGTGCTGTGGTGCCCAAAATATATTTTAGTTTGTGTGCTACGTTACTATAAAAATAAAAAGAGCAATATGATTGCATTACTTAATTGTCTAGAGGCGTTTAAAATTTTTAAATGTGATTTTTACCCACTAACTCGATTTTTTTTAAATAGGAAGTTAATCGTCCACCAACATTTTTAAATACCCCATTTTCATACGAATCTAATGATACCAAAATTTTGAAAATCCGCTCAGAGATATTTGAGATTTCAGCCAAAATACAATGCAACCAAGCTTTTAGAAACATGCGGCTAATAGATTAGTGGGCTTTGGAAACTAAAATCTGGTAACCTAATAACATTGGAAAAATCATAGTAGCCATTGAATGTAATAAAACAATATCAGCTGCCAGACAGACTCGTGTAGTTATAGGCAATCTTGAGCTATCAAACATTTAATAATTGTGAGCGCAAAGAACGTTACAAGTAAGTTTAGCATAGGTATGTGGAGGTAAATACAATTACATCCACAAGGAAATTAGCAACAGAATGCGACATCAGTACGGTTTTCAGAGTTTTATTTAAATGAACATAAATATCGGGCCTATAAATAAATAAAAATCAATTCCGTTTGAACAATTAAACTTAAACTAGGTAACAGTAGGTATCCATATTAAAATAATTAATATAATTAAACCATAAATTGACATTATAGATATTGTTCAAAATGTCCACCATTTTTTTCTATACACAATTCGGCTCTGCGTACAGTTTCTTGAATGGCACTACGCAATTCAGCCGGCGTTATTTCATTAAGAGCCCGTACAACTTTATTTTGCAGCTCTTCACGGGTATTTGAAGAAGTTTTATAAACTTTATTTTTGAGAGTGCCCCATACATAATAGTTGAGGGGGTGTTAAGTCAGGTGACATAGGAGGCCACCTGATATGACCTTGATTTGCGATAAGGCGTTCACCATACAAGTTGTTTAAATATTCCATCACTCTTCTGGAATTATGTGGGAGCACCATCTTGTTGGAAAAACAGATTTTGTAAATAGGCAAGAGGAAGTAAGTCAAGAAATTCTGCTGGGTCCAATTATTCGATCTCCAAGTACTCCAAGCCAACAGTTAAACCCAAATCTTTCCTGAATATTCCCCCGCCCTACCAACCTCGGATTTTCTTGAGCCCAGTACCTAGTATTGTTTCTGTTAAACATACCTTGGTTCATAAATCTACTTTCATCTGAATATAAAATATGAAAAGGAAAAAACCTGGGTTTTGTTGTACTGCATTTAAGAACCAGTTGCAATATACTAGCCTCCTGTCTTTATCATCTCCATAAAGATGTTGGTGTATTTGGTATTTATAAGACCGAAACTATGTTTCTTTAAAATTCTGCAAACCGAAGACTGACTAATGTCGCATTCCGTTGACAATTCCCTTGTTGATGTTGTTGGGTGTACCATCACAAATCCTAATACATCAATTTTGTCCTCACACAATAAATGTTTCATGGTCATCTTGTTGATCGGGTTCGTTTCTTAATTTTTGTTCCACTCTGGCAAACAAGTGTCTGCTTGGAGGACGTCTGTTGGGATATCGTTGCTGATACAGTCCTGCAGCTGCAGTTGCATTTTTGTGACACTCTCCATGTATCAGTAACATATCGACCTTTTCACTTCTACTAAAATTATTCATTTTCTTTAATTTTACTCAAAGAGATTTCCGCAACGCTTTATTTTTTATCTGTCTGACAGCTGATATTGTTTTATTACATTCAATGGCTACTATGATTTTTCCAATGTTATTAGGTTACCAGATTTTAAACAGAAATGTGTCATTTTAGTTTCCAAAGCCCACTAATCTATTAGCCGCATGTTTCTAAAAGCTTGGTTGCATTGTATTTTGGCTGAAATCTCAAATATTTCTGAGCGGATTTTCAAAATTTTGGTATCATTAGATTCGTATGAAAATGGGGTATTTAAAAATGTTGGTGGACGATTAACTTCCCATTTAAAAAAACCGAGTTAGTGGGTAAAAATCACATTTAAAAATTTTAAACGCCTCTAGACAATTAAGTAATGCAATCATATTGCTCTTTTTATTTTTATAGTAACGTAGCACACAAACTAAAATATATTTTGGGCACCACAGCACTCTGGATTCAGAAATAGATTTTTTAATAAAATTTTTAATGTTTATCAAAAAGTGACCAAAATGGATGTATTGTGTTCAAAATTTCCTCTAGATTCCAAAAATGTAAAAATATATAGGGTGTTTCATTTAAAAATCGAAAGTTGTGGGCATTTCCGGTCAAACCGGATGTGCACCAAACTTGATATTTTATTGAAAAGATGGCATTTTAGTCGTATAATAAGCCCTCGAAATTTCAATTTTCTATTCCAAATATTTTAGGAGATATCGGGGCGAGCGCAATTTGTGACTCACCCGGTATATTATATTGTAATAAAATTAATAATTTTCAATTTAAATATTCATGTCTTGTACCATTAGTAATATTAGAATATTAAACTATTTTCGGGTTATCTGATCATGAAGTTAATTTACTTCCCTGCATTATCGTGTTATTTCGATCTATATTGTACACTTGTTCACCAAAGAATTAACTTTGATTAAAAAACATCATCTATTGGATTCAAAAGATTTTATTTTTGAGGAATTTCCTAGATGCATCACTATATTTTTATACCAAAGGTCGGTATGTCTAATAAAGTTTCGTTGGGATTGTAAAAATAAGTATTCTAAAATATTTAATCAAACAAATGCATTGAAAGTATTTATAACAGTTTAAGGAAACGATTCCAGATAAGATATATTTTTAGGAGATCAAAAGATAATTTAGGGTGAAATAAATTTTTTTTAAACCGCAATAAATAAAATAAAGATCAAAAAATCAATTTACAAATCCTAATCACTATATATAGGATGAGTCTACATGAGTCTCTCCCCGGGTGTACCAGGATCATGGTACACCTCCCTTTTCTCCTTTAGTTTTGAAGATAATTGATATTTAGGATATCCTATATACATAATAAGCGTCACTTTTTGATATACAAATGATTTTTTTTTCACTTCCGGTTTCGCAGAAAAATGACACTAACATTCGATTTTTAAATGGAACTCCCTGTATATTATTGCATTTTTGAATTCTGCATAATTTTTTAAATCGAACAATACTAAATAAGTGACATTTCAAATGTCAATATTTTTTATAATATAATTTTTAGTGTTCCATTTAAGTGTGCCATGATGATTCCGATTTAATCTAAATGACCCATGTAATGCTAGAATAATCGAAATCCCGTCAAAAATACTAAATTACGTGATTTATGAGGAAGTAAAGTTCACCAAAACGGTTTTTGGGGAAAACACAATTTTTTCAAATGGAACCATACTGATACCGTAGTACCATTTATTAGTACTATTAATAAGGAATTCATTCATATGTCGTATTAAAATGTGCGATAAATACAAACAAAATTACAGCTAAAAGAAAATAAGAAAATACAATTTTGTTCTAATTAAATGTTAAGAAGTAACTAACTGAGGTGACTTTAAAAACAATGAAATATTTAGCTTGTCAAACATTTGTTGGTTTACCGGTGTTTTTATTGGATCTTTAAAAATAGTTTAAAATGCTTGTTAATTGTGTTCAAATTGCCGCAAATTTATACAAGAGATGAAAAAAGTGGATATGTTAATTATTTATGGGGAATGTAGAAAAATGCCGTTGCGGCTAGACACCTTTATGCCGAATGATATCCTAATAGATAATGTCCAGCAAGAAATTATTTTACTCGTCTTGAAAATCAATTCCGAAGTAAGCCCAACAATGATCCCGAAGAAAATTTCATTCTTGACGAAGGAACGGAAATTAATGTTTTGGCTCGAGTAGAAATTGATAAGATTGTTCCTTTAAGGCAAATTGGGTTTGAATTGGAAATCAGTCACCAAACAGTAAGCCGAATTTGCACAAATACCCCTATAAATCTTTTAAATACCAATTGCACCAGCACTTGTACGAAAATGATTATGAACGTAGGATGGAATATTGCAATTGGATTTTGCAGAATAACGTGCAGCCAAACAATGATATTTTGGGAATGGTTTTATTTTCGGACGAGTCTAGATTTACAATTTAGAGATTATTTAACCGACAAAATACAAAATATTGGTCACAAGAAAATCAAAATTTATTACGGGAGGGTAACTTTCAAGTGCGGTTCGGTTTCAATGTTTGGCTTGGAATAATCGGTAGTAGAATCATTGGTCCAATAATATTTGAAGGAGTCCTGACTGGTGCCAGATACTTGGGATTTTTGCAAAATGAAATAGAGGATAGTTTAGCTAAATTACCTTTCCATTTACGACGGGGGAATGTATTTCCAACAAGGTGGCGCTCCTCCTCATAATTCAAGAATAGTAATTGATTACTTTCAACGGAGATTCGGAGAACACGTAATTTCGACGAATGGTCCTGTGAGGTGACCTCAAAGGTCACCTGATTTAACACCCCTTGATTTCTTTGTTTGGGGTAATTTAAAAAATATTGTCTATGCAACCGCTGTTAAAACCCATGAAGACCTGGAGCTACGAGTAAGACGCGCAATTAATAGCATAACGGCCCAGCAATTGGCGAACGTTCTTCGAAAAACAGCTATGCGAGTTTAGAAGTACATTGACGTTAATGGACAGCATTTTGAACAACTGTTGTAATGTTTTGTGTTCATTTTTTGTATTCCAAAGCCACCTTATGTATAACAACGTAATTAGAACAAAATTGTATTTTCTTATTTTCTTTTAGCTGTAATTTTGTTTATCACACATTTTAATACGACATATGAATAAATTCCTTATTAATAGTACTAATAAATAGTACCACGGTACCAATATGGTTCCATTTGAAAAAAAATTGGGTTTTTCCCCAAAAACCGTTTTCATGAACTTTATTTGCTCATAAATCACGTAATTTAGTATTTTTGACGGGATTTCGATTTTTCTAGCATTACACGGGTCATTTAGAATAAATCGGAACCGTCATGGCACACTTAAATGGAAAACTAAAAATTATGTTATAAAGAATATTGACGTTTGAAATGTCACTTATTTGGTATCGTTGGATTCAGAAAATTATGCAGAAAAATGCAATAATATACAGGGTGTTCTATTTAAAAATCAAAATTTAGTGTCACTTCCGGTGAAACCGGAAGTGAAAAAATATCACTTGTATGTCAAAAAGTGCCGTTTATTATGTATATAGGATATCCCAAATTTCAATCAATTATCTAAAGGAGAAAAGGGGGGTGTACTATGATCCTGTTACACCCGGTATAATATAAGTTTAATCAGATTTTCAGTTATTAGATTACAGGTATTTCCAATGAGAATGGATCTCTCTGTAGGATGCAAACAGGTTTTAAAAGTTAACTGATTAATTTAATCAGACATGGTAAAAAATATCAATAAAACTTATATGCATTAGCGGACTTTAGATACTTTATCTTCTAAATCGCATAAACTTAAGTTTTACGTTTTGTCTCACTCGACTCATTTCAACGATTTATTGTAGTTATATACACGGTTTTCCGGAAATAGTTGCAAATATTTGCAGGTTCATTCCTTCACAAAAATTAAATGGATTATTTGATATGCAGTGCATTAAAATCACGTTTTAAATTATTTTATCGAGATTGATTCAAGTTAGAGAAGTTAAAATTTGGTGAACAATTTATACTCTACTTTTCTGTGTAGATATTTTCATATCCCGTCTTCTCTTTAGGGAATAAAATAAATCACCCCATATGATTTTTCAAACAGAACTTTTAAGGAACAAAAATTTTTAAAAGAAAAAAAATTTGCTGAAGAGACTGATTTATTTACAAACTATTTTCTCTCTTGCAAAATTACTGTAAACTCAAACATGTTCAATTAAGAAATAAAACACAGTCGCAGGAAGCTGTTACAAAATCGTTTCCCATTATTATTCATAAAGGTGTTTTCAATTTTATCAAGATTAAAAAATAATATTGCCCTGTGGATTAACAAAATGACAAATAAGATAAGAAACTTCGAAAGCATAGAAGGGGACCACGAAATATTTTTTAAATTATTCCCTCTTCTGTAAATAATTGAGTTACTCCCAGTTTAAACGATAAATATTTCAATTATTTCTAGTTCAAACTATAAATAATTCAATTAATCCCAGTTTAAACTGTAAATAATTGCATTTTCCTCAGTTCAAACGTGAATTTAATAACTGAAATATCTACAGTTCAAACTGGGAATACTAAAGTGTACAATTGAAACTGGGAGTAATTCAATTATTTCCAGAATTAAATTATTTAAAATATAACTGGGACTAATTGAAAAAAATTTTTTTCTCCTTTAATGCTTTTGTAAGAAACAGTTAATAATCTTGGACAATATTCAAAGTTCAAAATTTAGAAAAACTAGTAGCCGGTCAAATGTAGGAATATATAAATGAAAATTATATGGTTCTAATTTTGTTTTTATTTATGTTTTAATAAAGAAAGAAAAGAAAAATGTGCATTTGTTTACTAATCAAAATTAGTTGTGTTCCATATAAATCATTCGTTCCTTTTTCTGAGACATAAATAATCTTTCATCGTAAAAAATATTTATTTTTAAATGAAATTTAATTCAGATTACGGCTGTTTAAATTTATCAATAAAATTATTACTCAGGAAGGGAATGATATTCAACAGATTAAAAGTGAAAACATATACATATTTAACAAACTGCTACTGTATTATAAAAGTCCAACCTCTACCTCATCTTATTGAAATAATAAGGACTGTGACATTCCAAATCTAAAACTGTTACGAATGCTAGTGGACTATAAAAACGCCTAAGCAAAAACGTAACGTGCCGTGTTGTCGTTAGTCGAGCAACCTCTCCAGATGACCCAAGACTAGAGATGGGCGATTATGAATTACTAATTTTGATAATCGATTATGAAATTAGTAGTTGATTGATCTCCATAATCGAATGACCACTATTTAGTATTACTAATTGTTACTTTAAATTTAAATCAAAAAATTAAAAGCCCTATTACATATATTTATTTTAAATTCATATACCTCTATGTACACATGAAATTCAAATTGTATATTTATTTATTACTTAATTTATTTAATATATTTTATTATTACCAATCTACATAATAGTTTCATTTTTCATATTACTGTATATCTGAAGAAAGGTAGGTATTATTATTATTAGCAATATACGCATGCACCTAGGCTGTACTTAATAGCAGGCAAATATTTATAAACTCCCAAATTCAATTTAAAATTTCCCGCTGATACCAATACAGCATGAGGCGGTGTCCCCAGCAACAATTATTATAGTCTCCAAATGTCCAATAAGACTTGGGTCTTCCCTCTTCCCTCCACTTCATTGCATGGAGCCATGTCATTTGTCATGCTCAGCGAGAGAGGATCGTGGTTCTCGGAGAGAACGCGCTTGATCGAGACATCGAATCGAATGTTCTACTCTACTACTACTAATTAATAATGGGTTGTTGAAATAATCGAGATATCTCGAAAGATCTTCATAATCGAATGATTCCATTAGTATATCTCATAATTGCCCATCTCTACCCAAGACTTGAATTTCATCCACAGTCCACTGACTGCTGTATGTGACTACTCCCCAGCAACATCGGCGCGAACAACTCTTGTATTCTTGTCATTTTAGAGCTATTTTAAAACAGAGATTTAAAAGACAACTTAGTGAATTCCTCTGTTCAGCACTTTTTGAAATTTCTTTAGCAGTATTCAGCCCAGAGTTTATTCGTTTTTCTTACGACAGTTCTATGAAATTAATTAATTCATAGTAAATGCATTCAGAATTGATTGAAGTTTATCTTTTTTTTGTAACGTGTTTAAGACCGATTTATAACTTCTGCAAAGCATACAAGTACACATTGCCCTTTTAAAAATCGAGATATTTAACAAAAATTAAATAATTCATTAATTATTTTCTGAAACGTCAGCAGTTCAGTTAATTTAAATACTATTTGTTTCTTGTTTCTTCCTGTTGTAATTTTGATTTTCAGCAAATGTTGGCTTTTTGGCTGAAAGTTGAATCTAATAATTTTTCGCAATTTGTCATAATCTGCTAGCCAAATGAAACTAATAATGACATTTTCTTGTGTAATTTTATTCATTTTTATTAAATCTCAATTCGTAATTAATGTTGGATACGACACTTAAATTGCTAGTATTGGGTTGGTTGAAGGCATGTCTGCTAAATCGAATTTAATTAAAAAAAAACTTGGTTTCAACTGCTCACTGAAAAGTGATAGGTCAATGTGTATAAACGTGACACATTTTCAGAAAAAAGTTGTATCTAGAAATATTAGATAGAAATATTAGACATAATAGAAAATATGCAAAGCTGTTTCCTCCAATTTACCCAAACAGCAACCTAATATGATATACAAACTTACAATTGTTTTTTCTTTTTACATTTTCAGAACAAATGTAATTTGAAAAACTGCAAAGGTTTCATTGTGCACCCTGTTAGAGAATTTTCTATCGCAGTTTGATGTCATTATTAAGCCGCCGCGCGCCGCCAGTTTATTCCTGATGAAATTTGCGGGAAAATCTTCTAGACCACATCTGGATACCTCCTATCATTTTGAAGATATTCTTCTTCAAAAATACACAAGAAAATTACATTATTAGTTCAATTTAGGTAGTAGTTTAGCATTTTGTATCTTATGTATGTTTATGAGAAAGAATATCAGTAGTACATATATATGAACTAATAAAAAAGCAGTTAGCACTAAATAGTGTAGTATTTACAATATTTAAAATAATTGTATTGGAAACAAAAATATGATGCACAAACACATTTTTTAATACGAAATTTTTTACATGAATCTAATATTTCTTGTAAATTTAAGTTTTAGATATTGATGAAAGTATTTACAACATTTAAAATAATTGTATTGGAAACAAAAATATGATGTACAAACACATTTTTTAAGACGAAATTTTGTACATGAATCTAATATTTCTTGTAAATTTAAGTTTTAGATATTGATGAAAATTGTATTTAATCTTTATTGCAAACATGTTAAATGTACTTACGTCTTTTTGTCACCAACAAAATGATTACTAGAAGTAAGACACCTAAAGATATGGCCGGAACTATATAATACCATTTTTTGTTGTTAACCTCACTTTCCTCTTTACTATACAACTTTACCTCTTCAAAATAATTATTTACCATCGTTGAACATCTATAGAGACTGACTTATAATTGACAATAACTAAATGATTACTATAATTGCATATCTAATCTTTCTATTGTTTTGTACTCAGGGAGTATAAAATTTTACATGATTACAGTGATTTACGAATCTGGTGCGGCTTAATTTAGTTTTTTATCTTCTTGAATATTTTCTGATAAGGAATTATTTTTATTATTTCGTCTTAGACGGAATAGACGAGTTATACCGTAACAGATTAGCAATCAACATCAATTTTGCGCGATTTGGCCTACAAAGGTCATCAGTCTGAAATGATTATAAAAAAAGTAGTAAAAATTGCTGACTATAAATTCTGCATCTAACGACAGTGTCAAAATTGGTAATATGAGAGTGGATATATGCCATAAACATCTTGTTGGGCAGTTTATGATATATAATAATAATAATAGTAATAATAATAATAGGTCAGATGAACTCGGTCTCACATTCGACATCAGGCGAGGAGACCGGCAAGGTGCTGATGTAGAGTCAGTCACTCAGCTCCAGCCAAATCGTTTGAAAGGGCGAATTAGAGCTTCTGAACAGGAAAAACTGTTTAGGCAGCACGTCGTTAAACCCCAGCATAATATCTTCTATAAGAACATAGAACAGGATGGTGTTACCAACATCGACATAATGCGGAGTTATCAGTACTATATTACCACTTAAGGCACTCGCACAATGTAACCCAGACACAAGTGCTGCCGTACGTCTCTGAAGATATTGAGTCCGTTGTCGTGAACGAGAAATGTCGCATTTATTCGAACCACCCGTTCCCGACTGACAAGCTAATCCAAGCCAATAAGCCTGTCATAGCTCTCCCCGACCATCAAACCAAGGTGATATATGTCATCGAATTTTCGGCTTCTACCGAGAAAAACATTACCTTACAGCTCCGGGTTCTGTACCCAGGCTACTCGCCCAAGATGATCGTCCTAATAATCGGTGTACTCGGAGGGATAAAGCTTACGCTACTATCGGAATTGACCTGCCAAAAATCAGCCGAGTGGCTGGCAGGCCAAATGCAGAAGGCGGTAATTCTGGCTTTTCTTCAACTGCTTAAGGCACATAATGATTCTGGGATCTATAAGCATTAACAATGCGAAATGTGAAAAGTGGCTGTAAGTAATTTGCTGACGCCCCACCTGTGAGGTTCGGAAGCCACGCGAAGACTCCCCAGCGTCAGGCAATCGAAAAAAAAAACAAAAACATTTTAACAAAAAAATTAAACACATAATTAAAAGGGCAACATGCGGAAGATCAAATGATTGTACGAGACAAACCTCTGTATTCTTAAACCTAAAGCAGCAGCAAGATAAATATTTACATTAAACAGATATTACATACACATAAAAATTTCTAACACATTGTTTTAGGCAAACTTACTTAGCATATTTGTAAAATAATTACCTTAACTAAATAAATTATTTTGTTCAGTTAAAAGATATTTTAAACCAGTACTTGAAAGGCGGTCAAGGTTTTCTTTTATGTTTGTTAATGTGAACTTATAAATTTTTGTAACTTGATAAATAAACGATGGTTTAAATTATTCAGCAGATGAAGGGCACTCTTAAACCGAACATGTAAGTTGTGAATGTTCGATAAGAAATTTTTTTATTAAGATATTTTGGAATTTGTTATTAACAATCTTGTGATATAAGCATGCAAATTGCAGTAGACGTCGCCTAGACATATTGAACCAAGTTATTTGGATTAGTTTATGCGAAATATTTTATTGGCGCTTAATTCCAAATATTAGTCACAAACATGAGTTTTGAAGAACTTGTATTCTGCGTAAGTCTTCGGTATCTATACAAGGGCCATATACTACGTCAGGGAAAGTACATTTTGACAAAACTAATTACTAGCATAAAACTGTCTTATCTTTTTGGTTGAGAGAATATCGGCTAATATATAACCATTTTAGATTTACGTGCTGTGCATAAACAATTATTGACGTGCGGCTTAAATCTTAAATTCATGGCAAATGTTAGGCCCAGGTTTTTCGCTTTCTCTGAAAAAGATACATCATCTATTTGCATGTTTTCCTGTACTACTGATCTAATATTATGATGACCAAAAACTAAAGCCATTGTTTTACTGACGTTAACATTTAATGAATGACTTCGAGATTTTTCAACTAATAATTTTAAATCTCCATTAATTATTTCCATTGTCTCTGCACATTTTTCACAATCAATGAAAATGAACATCTGTGTATCGTCAGCATAGAAATGTATCTGATACTACTCAACTGCCTCCTAAAAATCTGAAGTATACAAAGTATATAAAAGTGGTCTTAATATTGATCCCTCTGGAACACACTTTGGAGGGCTCAGGTGCATTTTTATCTATTATGCCGCCATTTATTGCGAATTTTATTCTTCAGGGACATAATGAAACGTTTGTTATCTGTGATCAATAGTGCATAATTTTTTAATTTGTTTTAAATGGTGCGTGCAAATAATGACATTATTTGTAACATTCACTTTGTCATTAATATCATTTTTCTACAAACACCATTAAAAACTAAATTTTTAACACGGCATGCTTGAATTAAAAATGTAATATTATATAAACTCGCGTTAAAAATGATCACATGATTTACTTTTAACACGAGTGCAAAAAGAAAAATGACAAGTCGTTTGTCACAATGACATTTATATATTTATTAACAAAAAATTACAAGTTATTTAGAAATATTTATATTAATTGTACAATTGGAGCAATTAGTAATATTTATCATTTCTTGAGGAACCGATTCGTTTCCTTCTGGACTATAATTAATGTTGGAACTCATCATATTGCAATAATTTTTCACATTTGACAAGCATGTGTCAAACAACGGGCAAACTTGATTTATTTATTTCATAAATCCTACAAACTATTAGAATTATGAGGTAACCATTAAAAGGATTTGAAATCTTTTTAAAGAAACTTTATTGTTCTTTTAATGGTGTTTGTAGAAAAAACATTGTATGATACACGGGTTAAAAATGACTTTATTTTGTTCGTAGAGTTGCTCCACTCGCTTCCGCTCGTTTCGCAAACTTCTCCACTCACAAAATAAAAAGTCATTTTTAACACTTGTATCATAAATAGTTATTAAATCATAAATAGTTTCAAAAGGAATAGACGTCAAATCGGCATAGAATCGTTCTTCATTAAAATTGTTAGTCTGTAATTATTTTAAACTTTGGAATTACTTTTTGATGGATAATATTTAACTCGCAATAACACATCTCGTGATCTGACATTTGATTTAAAGAAACTACCTCTACATTATCTATAATATTATTATTATCAGTAGTTATTATAAGATCAATTAATGCTTTTGACGTCAGACTGAATCGGGTAATTGAATTCACAAGTTTACATAAAATTAAATGCGTCAAAGATTGCATTGATTTTATTAATGCTGGTGAGTCTCACCTAAACAAAACATTTCAGCATATTGTGGCAATAAAAGCCTACACTTTTTTCAAATTATTTAAAAATTCATTACATAAACATGTAAATCAATGAACCGCAAGGAGAAATAGTATCTTATCAGTTTATCATTTTTAATCACGCAGTTTACAGATATTTACGGATATTTACAGATCTTTGCTCTTTCTGGAAAAATTTTATGTTTAAAATAATACTTAAAATGGGGAAATACTACAACCTTATGAATTTTAATATTATGTACTTACTTGATGATTGTTATTAAAGCTTTAATATACAGGGTGTCCCGAAATTTGTATACAATATTTTACCAGCTGCTTCTACGGCCAGAAATAGAAAAAAAAATCATATAAACACTGGTCGAAAAATGCTTCCTAAGGGAGCTACTAAAGGGGGGCCCCTGATAAAGGTTTTTATCGAATATCTCCAAAACCACTCAAAGTCAAAAATTGAAAATTTACACAGCCCCTATTCTTCTTATGTGTAATAAGATGAAATGGAAATAATTCGAAAATTTTATCTAGGGCTGTCCCAAACTGGGGGTTGTGGGGTTAAAATAACACCAACTTTTTTGTATGTAACTTTTTTCTATTTTTGACGGTAGAATATGAAATTTTAGAGTTTTATACGTAAAAAAAGTTACTCTTGATGACCATCGATAAAATGCACCGGTTTTGAATAATATAATTTTAAAATTTAACTAATTTTATTTGTTTTTTAAATGTTATAACATATGAAGCAAAATACATTGTACCAGATGAGTTTTGTCTTTTATTTCATGTCCATATAAGGTATATACTAATATTTTTAATTTGTTACTTGGCAAATAGGTGAAAAATATTTTTTTATGAATAATTCGAGCGAAACTATCATACTCAATATGAACAAAAATCATTCAGTAATCTTTTTATATCAACAAAATTAAATTTGAATTTTACATAGTTTTATTGTAACAGGTGTTGAAACAAATTTCCATTTTCTTGGATACACAGTCTCGCTCGACGTTCTAAAGTCTGAGAAGCCCGTAAAGTCTTGAATGTATTTCTTCTTAATTTATTTCCGGCCTGATTTATTCTTTGAAGTAGTTCTTCTCGTGTATTTACTTCAGTGGCGTAAACCAAACCCTTCATATATCCCCAAAAGTAAAAATCTAATAGGTTTAGATCCGGTGAACGAGGTGGCCAAGCTATAGGACCACCTCGACCTATCCGCCTTCCTGGAAAATTTTGATGTAACCAACTTCGAACATTGCATCCAATAAATCGATAAGGTCGTTTTGGAGTAAGTTTAAATACTCTTCTGCATTAAGACGATTGGGGAATTCTATTGGGCCAATTACTTGATCCCCAATGATTCCTGCCCATAAATTCACCGAAAATCTATGTTGGAAATTTGTACGCCGAACAACTCGTGGATTTTCATCCGACCAATGATGCATATTGTGCATATTAAAAGCTCCGTTCCTAGTGAACATTGCCTCATCAGTCCATAATATTCTAGTAAGAATATTTGGGTGTATTCCTTGCATTACCGTCATTCTATCTATCTGAAATTATAAATTAAGATAAATAATTATCTAGGTACTTACATTTTTTATTAACCATTGAGCGAGGTATGTTGACAATTTCTGAAACTCTTCGAATGCTTATTTGTGGATCATTTTTAAATGATTCAAAACTATATCCATACGATGATTTCCTTGTGGCCTTCCTGAGCCTCGAGCCCTTTTAAAATCCTCATGGTCTGCCAAATTCCGGTGAAGAACTGGAAATATTCGACGCCCAGGTACTCTACGATTGGGAAATCTTCGTGGGTATTCCCTTACTGGGGCTAATGCACTACCATTGCAAGAACCGTACACAAAATGCATATTAGTCATTTCCCTATCTGTAGATCTTGGCATTTTAAATCGACTTAATAAAAATCGTGATTAAAGGGGCACAAATGAAATTAATGATAGAAAAGGGGACAAAACTTTTTTTTTCCGATACGCGTTCTTAGCATATTATATCATACAACTGTTTATAGAAATTTGTTAACCTTGTTGACAGCTCTAACATCAAATTATATCATAGCGGCATGAAGCATTCTTTTTTTATTCATGGCCTACTATTAATAAAATATTAGTTTAGATTCCCAATACCTATCTCATACCATGTTATAAAATTTTCAAGTCGATATTATTCAAAAACGGTGCATTTTATCGATGTTCATCAAGAGTACCGTTTTTACGTATAAAACTCTAAAATATCATACTCTACCATCAAAAATAGAAAAAAGTTGCATACAAAAAAGCTAGAGTTATTTTAACCCCACAACCCCTCATTTTGGGACAACTCTGGATAAAATTTTCGAATTATTTTCATTTCATCTTATTACACATAAGAAGAGTATCAGCTGCGTAAATTTTCAATATTTGGCTTTGAGTGGTTTTGGAGATATTCGATAAAAACTTTTCTCAGGGGCCCGCCGTTAGGGGCCTGTAGCTCCCTTAGGAAGCATTTTTGACCAACGTTTATATGAACTTTTTTTCTTATTTCTAGCAGTAGAAGCAGCTGGTAAAATATTGCACACTAATTTCGGGACACCCTGTATAGTAAATACTTGGAAGGTGGAAAATATCTTAAAACGTAACAAAACTCTCTAATATCTTTAGCTTTAAGCGCTTAAAAGATCTTAACGAAGTTGATTTAAACGTCAGCCATAATAAGCAACATACAATGTGTGCTAAAGTAAGGAACAATATAATTTTCTCCAGGTTATCGAAAAAAAACCTTAAGACAAACGGGAAATGTACGTGATATGCCCAAAAGTAGCCACCCACAAACGAAAAAAAAAACATTAAGCTTAATATTCTTTTGGCGGTTCAACGAAATCACCATGTGTTCCTTCGAAATTGTCTTGCACATAAAAATTCATTTAATTGTTTTTTAGCATTTTAGGTTAGTTATATTTTTTACTGTTATATGACTTTATTCCCACAGTGTGATTTCATATCAGCTTCTATTATGTACCGGAATTTTTAATTCGATACTGTGTCTAGTTTCTACTACTTTATTAAACTTTGTGTTGGTTTTGACATTTTATTTATTTATTTTTTTTGAATATCAGCGGATTATAAAGTAGAGTAAATAGACTGTCATTATTCTGTGTATTTTTTAAATATAGATTTATAATGACACTCGACACTTTCAACATTACGGACAATGACTTTTTGCATTAGAAATAATCCATCTACTTTGTTAGTAGATCTCCAGATAACAATCCCATATGCCAATTTGTTGTAAACAATAATGCATTATAAAATAATGATATAGTATCTATATGTTCACAAGATTTTAGATTGTTAACGGCAAAATATGCGGTGACAATTTTATTTAGATTCATTAGTTCAATGTGATTGCACTATGTTAGATATCATATAATATATACCCAAGAATTTGGTTATTGGTGCCTCATAAATTAATTTTTTTCTCTTATTTTACCTTGTTATTTAATGGTCAATTGTTCTAAGTAAGTTGTAATCACCGATTTCTAAAGTAGAAGTCCTTGAATCTATAGAAAATTAGGCGAAGGAGATGATGAAAAATACGAATTGGCATAATTATCGCATTTGGACAAAGTATAATACTCATTGGATCTAAGAATCCCACATCCAGCATATTCAAAATGCAAATATGTGGGCAGGAATTTTGAGAGGATGTATTATTTGTCCTTATTTTATTAACGGAATATTAAACAATGTGAAGTATTTAGAACTCTTGCAGAACGATATCCTTCCTAATTTATGGAATGGGGATGAAGAAGTTCCAGGAAACTCAACAATATAGGACCCTTTTCACTATGGCATAATAACCAGAGAGTATTTAAATGTTATATTTTCTGGTCGTTGTATTGGCAGAAGAGGCCATTGAATGGCCTACACGTTCCCCGGATCCAACTCACCTTGATTCTTTCTTTAGGAGTGTGAAATGTGTACTGGCAAAATTACAACTATTATTCGTTGCCTTTAACCTATATCAGTAAACGACCGTTATTTTTTAAAATTATAGGTAAATGTAATATAAACTGCTCTAAGACAATTAAGGATATTGTGAGAAAACGCATTTTCGTTTGGGAACTATAGTACATTTTATCAATATGTAAATTTCCATTAATTTTTCATAAATCGAGCATAAACAATTTCATTTTTCAAAATTATTTACAAGAAAATAACACTAATTTCTTTTAAGCCTCAAATCGGTTCTTCAGTTTCAATACGATGTCCCCTATTTGCTTTAATAATAGTTTGACATCATCTAGGCCTTATTTGATATAATCTTAAGAGATATTGTCCCAAATTCCTGGAATCATCACTCAAGCATCTTATCGTTTGTGAATGTAGTTGATGGTCACGTATGGTTCTTTTGAATATATCCCACATGTGTTAAACGGGATTGAGGTGTGGTGATATCAGTGGAAGTGCCGCAATTCCAAGTTTTTACATTGCATTGGTAACGTATCTTGCATGAAGAAGACGGGAATGATCATCCAAGAGAATAATTCTCATTATGGCACCACGAAATTGAAGAATAATGTAGCTTATGACATACACTTAGTCTGTCATCGTTGTTTCATCAATAAACAAGTCAGATCGTGCATTGAAGCATATGCCTCTCGCACCATGATTGAACCACACCTATAAGGACAAATTTCATGAACTTAAACAAAGCATATTTTAGAATATTGTTACGCCACTGGACTGTGTAGACTGGTTAGATGAGACTAGAATTGTACGCGAACGGCCGGGAATATTCTGGAATGCTCTAGACCGTGTGAATGGATGTATAAATAAGATGCACGGGGGCCGAGTCTCAGTCTTAAGTTGAACGTGAACAAGTAAAGAAGAAATAAGAAAGAGACTTATAACTGTTCAAGTGTGATTATAGTTAAGACAGTAATTAATTTATTGTTGTTAATAGTTAATTAGTAAATAAAGTAGTGAGTAAGTGTTACCTGGACTTTCAATCAACGAATCTATGAGTATAAGTGTTTGTGTGGATAGCAAACACGTAACCATTTGGTCTCGGAAGTGGATTGGAAGAGAAATTTCTGGAATATTCGAAAAGATTCTACAGTGTTCTTCTCAGGAATTAGGGGTGAGACGAAGAATTAAACTACTGGACAGTTTTTGAGAACTATTTCTTGACCAAATAGTTACTTTAAAACGGATTTTCGAGAAGTTTCTAGAACATTCGATTTAGAAATTGCTGCTGATACGCGAGTGCTGCTAGTAATAACGTGTTGTGGACTGAGAAAAAGGACTATTAGTGCAATTTCGGTAAACTTTTAGAACATTCTATTTGGAAACTATAGGAGATACCTGAATTGTGTCGACGGGAACGTGTTATAGACTTAAAAACAAGACTATAAGTGATTTTTCGTGAAAATTCTAGAATATTCGATTTGGAAACCACAGAAGACACGTAAACTGTGTTATCAGGAACGTGTTCTAGATTCAAAACAAGACTTAATTGTGACATTTCGTGAAAGTTCTCGAACATTCCATTGCACAATTAGTGGAGATAAGTGAATTTTGTTAACACAATAGTAACGTAAACTCTAAATAAGAATTTCTATTGCTGTTTCGAGATTTTTCTGGAACATTCCATTGTCAAAATAGACGTGATAGATACATTATGGACATTATAACGTCGTCAACTTTATTTTAAACTGATTTACGTGTCGTGAGTTAATGCCAATAACAAGAAGTATGGCGGAGAAACAAACACAGGACTTGTTAGCAGCGTTGTTAGAACGAATGGACGATCAAGAGAGAAAACGCCAGGAAGACAAATAAGAACAACAGAAAAGACGACAAGAAGAAAAAGAAGATTAAGAGAGAAGGCGGCAGGAAGGAAAAGAAGAACAAGAGAGAAAGCGCCAACAAGAAAAAGAAGACTTAAGAAAAATGATGGATGGCCTGGAAATAAGACGATTGGAGGAAAACGAAGATATAAAAAGAAGCCTAAAGGAACAGCAGGCAGCCATTTTCACCCTCACTGAAAAATTTAAAGTCGCTGTTATAGAAAAAAAACGGTGAAGTGGAAGAACAAGTCGGTCAAGTTGAGAGAACAGTCAGTATTGTTGAAGGAGAAGTAGCCCGGCTCAAGCAACAATTAAAGGAGAGCAGTGGCCAATTGACACTGTCATCTGGTGCTAGGTTACAACCTTCTTCCTTCGACGGTGAAAGGTCATGGTCAACTTATAAGAGACAATTTGAGGCAGCTGCACTTTCAAATAACTGGAAAAAATGAGGAAAAAAAGCAACAACAGTATGACCACTAAGGGGCCAAGCATTAGACCTGCTCCAAACAATTCCTGCCGCACAGCAACAAAGCTTTAGCATTTTGGAGGCAGCGTTAGAACTAAGACCAACATCTCGCCGAAGTATATCAAGCTCAGCTCAAATCATGCAGACAACGAGGTGGAGAAAGCCTCCAGGAGTTCGAGGCTGCGGTAGAAAGATTAGCCCATCTAGCCTATCTTGATGCATCAATGCAATTTCAACAACAGTTAGCAGTTGATACATTTACTGTTAGAGTAAGGGACCAGGAGGTTAGATGAATCCTTAAATTAGCCAGGTACAAGCGACGTAGTGAGTACATGCACTTGAAATTGAGGCTGCCTATGAGGATACCACACAATTAGACCAGAGAGTGCGAGCCATGGCTGTGAAAGAGACCTCGGCAGATAAAATCATGCAAGTCGTATTAACCGAGTTACAAAAGTTGATCGCACAACTATTGACAAAAGTGAATTCCGAAACGAGACGAGAACAACAAAATAGCGGTATCCCTAATGGAGGTATCCGCTGTTATAAGTGTGCCAAATTGGGCCATATTAAGAGGAACTGTCATGAGCTCAACATTTAAGATGTAATGTCCGAAGTACAAAAGACCATGCAACTACTAATAAACTCGAATCTTCAGCCTGCTTTTCTTATAGTAGAGGATGAACTGCTGAAGAGAGCATGGGAAAGTCCAGATGGGAGGAAAGTTGCTTTGAAATTGTACTTCAGCAAGTGCATAATGGAACGTCTGGCGGATATTTTGGCATCAACAAAACCCTGACAAAAGTGAGAGAACGTTTCTACTGGGTAAACAGTCGTCAAGATGTGGAGGATTGGTGCCGCCAATGTGAAGTTTCGCGGCAAGAATGGGGCCACAAATAAGAAATAAGCAATATAACGCCAGGGCTCCTTTTGAGCGAATTGTAATAACAAGTGACCGTATGTAGGCTCGTTATGATCTTAAGGCTAATTCAGGAGGGATTTGTTTTGGCTATATAACCCACAACGAAAGAAAGGCAGTCCCCGAAGCTTCACCTGCCCTGGGAAGGTCCTCACACTGTCGTCACCAGACTAAACGACGTTGTATACCGAATTCAGCAAAGTCCAAAATCAAAGATGAAGGTGGTGCATATAGAGAGACTAGCCAAGTATGCATGGAACAATGAATTGCCTGATCAGTGTTACGCCACTGGACTGCGTAGATTGGTTAGATGAGACTGGAATTGTACGCGGACGGCCGGGAATATTCTGGAATGCTCTAGACCGTGTGAATGGACGTATAAATAAGACGCACGGTGGGCAGAGTCTCAGTCTTAAATTGAACGTGAACGAGTAAAGAATAAATAAGAAAGAGACTTATAAGTGTTTAAGTGTGATTATAGTTAAGACGGTAATTAATTTATTGTTGTTAATTGTTAATTAGTAAATAAAGTAGCGAGTAAATGTTACCTAGACTTTCAATCAACGAATCTACGAGTATAGGTGTTTGTGTGGATAGCAAACACGTAACAATATTATATTTAAATTTAAGAAAACAAAATAAAACGGTCTTTAATTCAAAACTGCTATTTTTATATCGAGGTCACCACCAAACTTATTGAAGTTATTGATTGAATATAGGTGAATTTTTCATTATGTTGGTACGAGGAGTGGGTAAATATAATACTTCAACGTTTCGAGAGGTTACTCTCAGAATACGAGAATTTAATTTACTAATTATTTCAGGTACATCTAAATCATTGTATAGCGCTTTAAACAAAAATACTTTTGAGAAGAATACTCGCCTATTCTCAAGACTAGACACATAATATCTCTTAAGCAAATCATTCTACGGAAAACAAATAGTTGGATATGTACCATCCGATTTAAACCAAAATAATTTACGAAATCTGCAGTGAACCGTGAAGTTATTTTTATATACATCATAATCAGAACCACAAAGTGATGCATACGAGTTTCAACCTGACAAATGATTGATATAGCATTTTCGACGTAAAAATATGAGTAAAATCATGACTAAAGTCTATTCACTTAAACTTTGCAGTGGTGGGTTGGAGTTAGTGAGCCCGATTTACAATGGGCAAAGTTGCGAGTGTATTGTAAATTACTTATTTCCAGGCGTAATAAATATTTCATTGTGGGTTACTTATTTATTACCAGGCGTAAAAAATATTTCAAGGCATTAAAATTAAGATAAGTGTCTTTTAGGTTTATTGAATTAGTGGAAAAATATTTTAACAGAGTGTACATATGTACGTAATTAATTTACAATAACAAGAAGTGCCTTTTATTGGTTAACAGTGTAAAAAAACAAAATAACAAAAATAAAAATGACATATTTTCTTTAAAGTTTTGAATAAGAAACGAAAATGACTGGTTACGCCGAAATAAGAATATCCTAATTTAATAAAAAATTTTGATTTAGCTATAAGAAGGCCAAACGAAAAATTTCCGTTACATTTTATCTTGTGTACCCATAAGAAGTAATGTCAGAAAATAAAACAATTTTAAATTCTACCTGCTTTAGAGCAGACCAACTTTTTGCTGCACAATTTTCATATTTCTGCTTTAAACAATTTTATGTTTCTCTCTATCTTAATAGAGAGCAATATGCTGCATTTTCAGCATTTAGTACTACTGACCTGTGTAAAGATGTGATTAAAATATACACCATATTATACTCCGTTCATTCATATGAGCACATAAAAAACTGTTTACCTGGGCTGGCAGAGCGACCCTTTGGCGACCGTCAGTCTTGCGAAGTTCTCTAGCATAGGCGCGCACAAAATGTATTTATATCGCGCTCCTGTGCTAGAATTTTTATGTGCTAAGTTAAGATGTTTATATCTACGACAAAAAATCTCATTTCGTCGAGATCTATCGACTGTTAAAATTTTCGCTATTAAAACTGAGTCACCTCGTATAATAAAGAACAATTTAACAAACAGTAAATCATTAAAACATCAAATACCCTACCAATTATTATTATAAAATCAGCTAAAAAGCAATATCAATAAAGGTAAATAATTTAATATAAACATTATACAACACATAAGTTAAATTATTGTAAAAGCAAAGTTATATATTAGTCGTCGAAAACAATTCATTTTATATCAAAACACAATCTACAAACGTCCAACTACTACCGATGCCTATGAAATAAAATAAACAATGAAAATTGAAATAACCGCTATCGGAACGTTGCACTTGTGTATATCTGCCTGCCGTCTTCACCAATCGTCAGCGCGCATTGTGTCCTATCCTGGCTAACGCTGCAAAGCTTATGTGAACAGACTTTAGAACGTGTACTGAATCCAAGAATTTTTAAAGCGTCAGTGATTTGTAAAGGATAATTACTGTCAACTATGATTCCAAGGTCACAAAAAGTTATTGGTCTCTGAAGTACAACGTATGACGTATTTAAAGAAAATGACATAACGTTACATTTGTTAGCGTTCAAATGTAATATATGTAACATATTTACTGTGAGCCAGGTATTTATTTTATTAAGAAAATGACATAATTGATATACCTATTTCATTCAATCACATTTTTCAATGATAAGGTCATTTAAAACATAAACATGTAAATACGTTCTTGCATTATCGATTTAGATACAACTTGTGATATTTCCCCAACAAGACAATAATTATTATTAATATTGTGATTTTAATGTAGGTACGTAAGTAAATTGTTGTTGTTTGGGTAAATAATTTCTTCGTAATGTTTTGGTTTTTCCTTTGGGTGTTTTTAAAAACACGGAATTTAAGCGATTTGGCGAATTTAAGTAACATACACAAAGTCGCAGAAGGATTCTGTCACTGATAAAAGATTAATAATAACAATAACTTATCTATTATATTTTTCACAGTAGTCACTTTTTATAAACGGAAAACAGGAAATTGCATTGTAGAGTTGACACTTTATTTCAAACTTATTTGCAACATAAAAAACGTTGGCTTTTTTGATCTCTCTACTGCCATCAAAAAAGCCGACATTTTTTATGTTGCAAATAAGTTTGAAATTAACTTCATATATTGTAATATTTTTTACTTTTACATTGACATCAGATAGATTCTGATAAATTTTTATATACCATCATAGTAATTATTGATGACAAATATTTGGAAAATCTACACTAGGTACCATTAAACTTAAGTTTACCTTCTTTATGTGAAACTTACCGTTAGTTTTTACACAGAAGTGATAAAGTATCTCAATAATGTATATGTACAAGAAGTTTTGGAGTAATACGGAATCTCCTAAGGCTTAATACTTGAATCTATTCTTCATCGCCTAATAAGGTAGATTTTACACCTTCTTCGAGTCTAATTTTCAAGTAATTGCATTTAGATATTTTAAAATCATTGTTTGGGAGAATAATTCAATAGGTTACAAAATTGTATATATCTGCTAAACTATGTATCCGAGAAAAATTTATTAAGAATTTTTGTTCTTTAACAAATTTGCTGCAATTATGGACATAATGAGTGATAAATGCATCCCTCTGGTGGTCAGTGCTACTTACCGACAGATATCACTGATGTCTTAGTAACTGATAGAGATCTGCAAAGCACTGACGGTTCTTCTATAGGGTCATTTGGTCAATGACCTCCCACATAGAAATAAAAAAAATAGAGCTATTCATTTTCTGAAGTTTAAAAATATATAATATATATATTTTTAATATTCTTAAAAAATATATTCAAGTTTCTAGTTCATTCTATGCACAATACTATTCAAATATCTAGATCATTACATTATTCATTTATAGAATTTAAAAATCTTGGGGTCAATCCACAACGTGTCCTCAAAGCTAGCTACGGACAGAATTTCCAACGATTTAAAGTGAAATGCACGAATCGTCAGAAAGAAAAAAAGAGACAGAAAACACTGGCGGGGACAATGTCCCTGACGACCCTAACACGGTAACGCACGAAGTTTAGTAGAACAGTCGCCACTCGCCAGTCAGCAGTCTTAATGCTGCCTACGTATGCGTTGGTCGGTAAATTCTGTCGCGTTGTTTTTAATGTTTTTATTTGTGAACATTTTATTAGTAAATCTCTACTTGTCGTGAAATTAAGTAAAACAGTGTTTTTGCTGTTTACTATTAAATATGAGTGTTATACAAAATATATTAAAACTGAAAGATGGACATAAGTTGGGTTATGAAGACCGAGTGAAATTCAAAGGTGGTGGCCGTCCAAAACCTAATATGACGATAAAGCAAACATCTCTTGATAAGAAAAAAGAAGTTAACATGTATTTTTAATTAAAAAAAGTTATCCTTCAGCAAATTTTATTCATTGTTACGCTCATCAACTAAATTTAATTTTACAAAAAGCATCAAGTCAGGATAAAAGCATACAATTTTTTTTTTGCTAATTTACATAGCTTTTCTTCATTCTTTGGAAAATCGACAAAAAGGACAGCCGTGTTAGATAATGTTGTTAAGGTGAGATTACCTAAAGCGGCTCCAATACGATGGAATTCTAATACAAAGTGTATAGAGACTGTTTATACCTATCGAACAGAATTATTAGATTGTTTAGAAAAAATCATTGTTAATGAATCAGAAAACAACACTCTAAACCAAGCTATTGGTTTACAAACCTACTTACAAAATGAACATTTTCTTTACTGGTTCAATTTTTTTCATTTAGTTATGCCTCATTGTGATATATTGTTCAATCAATTACAAAAATGTAATATCGATGTCATAACAGTAAATAAATGTATTGGCGTTTTTAATAGTACAATTGAAGACATCAGAAATAAAATTTTGAATAACTATTTGGAGGAGACATCCATGCAGTCTGCCCAGAGATGTAAAACGGAAGAATCAAAAAGGAGAATTTCATTAGAAGTTTGTGAAATAATTACATCTGAGATCGAAAACAGGTTTGGCTTCAGTAATCATTTAGCAGTGTCTTAGTTATTTCACGCAGATCAATTTAAAAATTATAAAAAAAGCTTTCCTCAAGATATGTTTAAATTAGTTAAAACGGAATATCCAGTTATAAATCATTTGAAACTTAAAACAGAATTAGAAGTATTATATAGCCGAGAAGATTTTTCCAATAGTGAAGGTGCAGTTCCTTTGTTACAGCTTTTTATTAGCAAAATTTGTGCAATACTTTTTCTGAAAGTGTCAAACTGTTAAAAATTTTGTGTACTCTCCCTATGACTATTATCGAAAGTGAATGTTGTTTTTCCACCTTAAAAAAGAATAGAGATTTTTAAGAAATACCATGGGTCAGGAAAGGTTATCTTCTTTAGCTATGCTTACCATAGAAATGGCATTAATAAATAAGATAAAATACTTTAATGAAAAAGTAATTGACCACTTTGCATCTCAAAAAGACCGGAGGATCGACTTGGAATTTAAATCACTTTAAAAGGTAGGTAATACAGTAAACTTTTCTAATTGACCTCCCTGTCTCTTGACCCACGAACCGCCGTTGCTACAAAGCAGTTACCAATAGCTTTGACCTCTAACCCTGGTGGGCTAAACTATATACTGGATACGATTTACATCGTAAATCGTTTTCATTCGACACTAAACGCTCAACCGGTTGGTTACAGAATTACAACCTACAACAACAGACTGTCGACTATCGCAATTTTATATTAATACATTTTAAATATTTATACTTATTTTTCCCATTATTTTAAAAATGAAGTAGATCTCTACTCAAAAACAGTGTAACAGTAGAGCAAGTTGCAAAGCGGTACATCTACTGCTAAAACAATAGATGTGGCATTTCTGGTACTGACCGTGTGATTATTGTCGCCTCCGTCGCCTCGACAATGCACAAGGATGCCTCCTCTCCTATTAATATGTTATTGTGGAAGGGTCTACCCAGGTAAATTTACCGACATGAATATTCTGAACACAAATCTTCAGTGATGGGCATAATCGAATAATTTCGATAATCGAATGATTGGTACTCGAGTAATGTTGATAATCGCATGATCATTCGAATACTTTTGTATTCAAATCTTGAGTAGTATGGAAGGCGTCAATCGAATTATACAACACTCGATGCTAAATAGTGAGTACCAAGCACGAATTTGTTAATATACCGGGTGTAACAGAATCATGGTATACCCCCCTTTTCTCCTTTAGTTTTGAAGATAATTGATTGAAATTTGGGATATTCTATATATATAATAAGCGGCACTTTTTAACATACAAGTAATTTCTTTTCACTTCCGATTTCGCCGGAAGTGACACTAACTTTCGGTTTTTAAACGGAACACCCTGTATATTATTGCATATTTGATTTCTGCATAATTTTCTGAATCCAATGATATCAAATAAGTGACATTTCAAACGCCAGTATTTTTTATAATATAATTTTAAATTTTCTATTTAAGTGTGCCATGACGGTTCCGATTTATTCTGAATGACCCGAAACCCCGTCAAAAGTACTAAATTATGTGATTTATGAGCAAATAAAGTTCATCAAAATGGTTTTTAGGGAAAAACTCAATTTTTTTCAAATGGAACCATATTGGTACCGTGGTACCGTTTATTAGTACTATTAATAAGGAATTTATTCATACGTCGTATTAAAACGTGCGATAAATACAAACAAAATTACAGCTAAAACAAAAAAAGAAAATACAATTTTGTTCTAATTAAATGTTAAGAAGTAACTAACTCAGGTGGCTTTAAAAACAATGAAATATTTAGCTTGTCAAACATTTGTTGGTTTACCGGTGTTTTTATTGTGTCTTTAAAAATTGTTTAAAATTCTTGGTAAATGTGTTCAAAATACCGCAAACTTATACAAGAGATGAAAAAGTGGATATGTTAATTATTTATGGGGAACGTAGAAAAAGTGCCGTTGCGGCTAGACACCTTTATGCCGAACGATATCCTGATAGACAATGTCCAGCGAGAAATTATTTTAATCGTCTTAAAAATCAATTCCGAAGTGAGCCCAACAATGATCCCGAAGAAAATTTCATTCTTGACGAAGGAACGGAAATTAATGTTTTGGCTCGAGTAGAAGTTGATAAAACTGTTTTTTAAGGCAAATTGGGTTTGAATTGGAAATCAGTCACCAAACAGTAAGCCGAATTTTGCACAAATACCACTATAAATCTTTTAAATATCAATTGCACCAGCGCTTGTACGAAAATGATTACGAACGTAGTATGGAATATTGCAATTGGATTTGGCAGAATAACATGCAACCAAACAATGATTTTTTGGAAATGATTTTATTTTCGGTCTAGTCTAGGTTTACAAATTTGGAATTATTTAGCCGACAAAATACAAAATATTGGTCACAAGAAAATCTAAATTTGTTACGGGAGGGTAACTTTCAAGTGCGGTTCGGTTTCAATGTTTGGCTTGGAATAATCGGTAGTAGAATCATTGGTCCAATAATATTTGAAGAACCCCTGACTGGTGCCAGATACTTGGGATTTATGCAAAATAAAATTGAGGACAGTTTAACCGAATTACCTTTCCATTTACGACAGGGAATGTATTTCCAACAAGATGGCGCTCCTCCCCATGATTCGAGGATAGTAATTGATTACCTTCAACGGAGATTCGGAGAAAACGTAATTTCGATGAATGGTCCTGTGAGGTGGCCTCCAAGGTCAGCTGATTTAATACCCCTTGATTTCTTTGTTTGAAGTCATTTAAGAATATTGTCTACGCAACCGCCGTTACAACCCGTGAAGACCTGAAGCTATGAGTAAGACGCGCAATTAAAAAACAGCTATGCGAGTTCAGAAGTGCATTGACGGTAATGGACAGCATTTTGAACAACTGTTGTAATGTCTTGTGTTCATTTTTTTGTATTCCAAAGCCATCTTATGTATAACAAGGTAATGAGAATAAAATTGTATTTTCTTATTTTCTTTTGGCTGTAATTTTGTTTGTATTTATCGCACATTTTAATACGACATATGAATAAATTCCTTACTAATAGTATTAATAAATGGTATCATGGTTCCATTTGAAAAAATTGAGTTTTTCCCCAAAAACCATTTTGATGAACTTTATTTGCTCATAAATCACGTAATTTCGTATTTTTGACAGGATTTCGATTTTTCTAGCATTACACGGGTCATTTAGAATAAATCTGAACCGTCATGGCACACTTACATGGAAAACTAAAAATTATATTATAGAAAATATTGACGTTTGATATGTCACTGATTTGGTATCGTTGGATTCAGATAATTATGCAGAATTCAAAAATGCAATAATATACAGGGTGTTACATTTAATAATCGAAAGTTAGTGTCACTTCAGGCGAAATCAGAAGTGAAAAAAAATTACTTGTATGTCAAAAAGTGCCGCTTATTATATATATAGAATATCCCAAATTTCAATCAATTATCTTCAAAACTAATGGAGAAAAGTGGATTGTACCATGATCCTGTTACACCCGGTATATCTGGATCTCCAATTGGTATTGTTGGACCTTGAGAAAATGTCCGTGTATGGGGGGGCGCCATACTGTGGGCAATATAGTTACATTTCAACTTATACTTGGTAAAAATTATTAATTTGGCGTTGCCACACTGGGTTTCGATTTGTCAATTGTCATCATTGGACGATTTGTTTATGTAATGTGCTGTGACTGGATTTATTAATTATTGTACATTTTGCCTGATTTGTCAGTTTTATTAGATTTGTTCTGTATTTATCAGTTTTTGAGTATCATTTTGTGGTTATTGTTTATTGTAGAACTTCTCTGTGTGTGTAATTAAAAATGCATTGTTTAGTTCCTGTTGCGAAAGTTCCATCAGAAAAAAAACCGGTGCCAATTACTTGGGGATCAGAGCTTCCTCACCGTAGTAAAACTCGACGTGTTACGGAGTTTATAATAAAAGTAATTTTTGACGTTTCAAAAAAAGTCACATTTTGACGCTTCAAAAAAAGACACTTTGACGTTTCAAAAAAGTCACATTTTTTGACGTCTCAAAAATTGGGACCGATTTTGCTCATAAACAAACTGAATCTCTTCCTTGACCTCTAGAATGTGTGTACCAAATTTGAAAGCTTTATCTCACAAACTGCAGTTGCTATCGCGAACCAGACAGACACACAGATAGACAATTTTTACTCTCTGCAATTTTGTGTATCGTCATAATTCGTCGAGATTCGTCCAGAAATGCAATAAAAATATTCAAAATTCCTTCACAAATACATAACTACCTCACTTTGAGGGGTGAGGAAGTAAAAGAAAAAGGTGTAACATTCATTCGAAGGTCTAATAGTATTCAAACACCAACAGGTTTTCTTTAAAAGCTGGATAGTTTTGTAATTTTTTATAATAAAACATTTTTAAATCGAGTTGTTTTTCTTTTGTCAAATGTGAAATATTTTTTTCTTCAAATAGTGTTAACTAATTTGTAATTCGGTGTAATGGGTGCATGCAATGAATTTCGCGCCTTAAATTTAGCGATTGGTGAGCGTATCTTCCTCTTCTCACTTTATTTGTTTGTAATCTCTAGTCTCTTGTATCCTGCGGGTATAATTTTTTCTTTATTTTTATTTTTAACTATAGTTGTTTTATTAATATCGTAGTTGTAGCAAATTTGAAATTTAAACGAGATATCTCGAGATATTGTAATAATCGATTATTTTTCATTCGAATTATCCCATTACTACAAATCATTATGGAACCGCATATTTCTTTTCCCAGTACCAGATTAAAAATGTGAAAGATATCATTATACGTATTTAAAAATATGTAATAAAGTAAAATAAGTCATTTGGGGTATTTTTGGAAAGATCATTTTAAGGGTGTTGGAATTTTTTTAAACTTCTTGTATGATACTTATTTCATTTAGAAATTAATATTAAGAGAAATTATCATATAATATTCAATACCGTTATATTATGACCACATAGTCACTTTATTAGTCTAAACTCAAAGACACCCCTCATGTCAATCGGTAATTGCTTGAAATCCATTGCATTTATCGGCTTTAGTAATAGAATCTTTTTTTTGTAGCAAACATTTTTTATAAGTATAAAATTTGTTGTGGTTTCTGAGAAAAACGCTAAAAACTACTACAGAGTGCGTTGGGAGTGCTTTTGGAAGTGAAGCAACGACTTTCTATTTTGTAACTTTTTTTGATTTCGCAAACTATTCACTTCAGACGTATAATCCTCAAGCGGCAAAACTTTAACATTTTTTTTCCTATTCGACTATTTTAGTTCCAATATTAATAGCCTAATTCATCAACGCTTAAGAGAAAGTGGCTCATTGATGGCAAGGGTAAAAGGATTGTGGCAAAAGTCATAGAACATCGGCAATGGAAGAACTTGTCTTGAGAATAGTTTAACAGAATACAAGAATTAGTATTAGTATTAAAAGAGGTGCGCGTATGCTTAACATAAGTTTTGCTGTCGTTTGACAAAATCTTCTCGGACAACTTCTTCACCCTTTCCATATACAGCATGTTCAAACTTTAAATCCTAATGACTATCATCTGCGTCTATAATTCTGCCAATGACTGTTGCAAAGGATGTAGTTACCGTTTTCATTTCGTATTTTCTTTACCTATATGGCTAACTTTACAAGAGACGGTTATGTTAATTTTCACAACGACTATGAATGTGCTGATGAACATCCACATGTTTTTTTCCAATCAAGACATCAAAATACGGTTTGCAATCAACGTTTAGGCAGGCATTTTAAGTGATAGGTTAATTGGACCATTTGTGTTGCATAATCGATTAAATGGATGTACCCGAGAATCAACGCCAAAGCGTTGATTGAAATATTCATGTATTACTTCAATCAACGGGCAAAGAATGTGGTTTGTGCATATAATAGGGTGCCACCGCATTACGTAATTAATGTAAGGCACTATTTAGATGATACGTACGGAGAAAATTGGATTTGTCGAGGAGGTCCTGTTCCCTAGCCGCTTGGTCCGCTGAACTTAACCACCTGGATTATTTTTTTGTGGGGTCACCTCAAGACGAAAGATTATGCAACGGGAAATGGCAACATTAAACAATTGCGTGAGAGAATAGAATTCACACATGGAAATATATAAGGCAAACTCCAGCAATTTTTGAAATAGTTCACAATTCTTTAGGACGTCGGGCCAAATCATTTCGAACAATTATTGTAATTTATTTTTTTGTATCCTTATAATTAAAATATTGTATTTGTTGCATCAAAGAGTTGTATTATTACAGTTGTTTCTGAAAATGAGGATTTTTTAGTAAACGTTTTTATTTTTTATTAATTATTATTGATTATTTTTACTTAACGGTATTTGTATATAAGCATGATCTGCAAAGAACATTAATGTGCAAATAAAAGGATAAATTTTTATTAAACATGTGAAATCTTGTTCTAAATACGTCACTAATATTTTACTTCCTCACCCCTCAAAGTGAGGAAGTTATGTATTCGTGAAAAAATTTTGAAAATTTTTATTGCATTTCTGGACGAATCTCGACGAATTATGACGATACACAAAATTTCAGACAGAACAAATTTTTTGTCTGTGTGTCTGTCTGGTTCGCGATAGTAACGACAGTTTTTGAGATAAAACTTTCAAATTTGGTACACACATTCTAGAGGTCAAGGAAGAGATTGAGGTCGTTGATTAACAAAATCGGTCCCAATGTCTAAAAAAATGTTACTGACATTCCACCAATGTGACTTTTTTGAAACGCCAAAATGTGACTTTTTTGAAACGTCAAAAAATGTGACTTTTTTGAAACGCCAAAAATTACTTTTATTGTAAACTTCAACACACGTCGAGTTTTACTACGGTGAGGAAGTTCTGAACCCCAAATAATTGGCAGCAGTTTTTTTAAATATAAAATAATCACTTCATAAATGTTAGAATAAAACTAACAAATCCCACTTGATATTAGATTGACCATAGGCAATCAAATCCGTCAAGCTTGGTATCGTCAATCTTACCTAGTTTGAGTGGGCCATAGAAAACTATAAACTTGTAAAGATTAATTATCATCACATTTGTTATTTATTGGGTGTTTAATTTAATGTTTGTGTAAATGAATGTTATATCTAAGCCTCCAAAAAGAAGATCAAAATGTTAAATTTTAGATGCCTTTTAACAAAAAAAAAAAAAAAATTAAACAAAGAAAATAAAAGAGTACTCTCTTTTATTGTATAGTTTTATATAGGTTTTGGTAGAAAATAGCAACCAATAAGAGAAGTCCATTGAAATAAAACAATTTTACATGTTTCTTTTAAGTACCTATAGATACTAATTTAATTAAGTGTTCTTTATCTTGATTTTATAAATAGATGACGTATACGACGTTAAATGAAAAAATTTAAATATTTAAATGTCCTAGAATTTTAGCAGAACCATCAATGGAAACTATGTATATAGTTATCGAGCAGATGGACTTTCTTTGGATATTTAAATTGAAATATCACATGAAACACGCATATTTATGTACCTGTCTTCACTTGATATTTCCATTTAAACTTTTAAATAAATTCGTTCGTATGGTATCTCAAGTGCAAATGAAATCATCAATAATTTTAGTTTGAACAACATCAAATTAATGTAGAACAGGCTTGCTTACGTTAATTTCGTAACTCTTTTCTCAGAAAATATTAAATTAAAAATTAAATTGAGCACATTCGCCGAGTACTGAATAATGATACAAGACCTATTCTAAATCTGAACTATATTTCATATGATAGAATTGATACAAGACCTATTCTAAATCTGAACTATATTTCAATTCTATCATTAACTCTTGCTTTAGGACCTTCCTCTTTTTAAGGTTCCTGCCCTATCCAAGTTTGGAAATCGTCAATTCATTCATTCATTCGTTCTTATCCTATTTACAGCGACTTTGATTAATTTTGCAGAGCTGCTGCCGCACCATCCTCGTAGATTTTGTAACCAGAACACTCTTCGTTTCCCTCTCAGCAGGTATACATGCAACTGGCCTACGACCATAATCGATAGCGCGATTTGGTAACTCATTTTGGTACTCATTATTAATTAAGTAAATCGTTTTAAAGAAATTTAATCTAAATCAATAATTTATTTGTCTGTATAGCAGCTGTAACTTGCCATTACCAGAAACCACACTAGTGTAATGCAAATATAACACAAATCAAAATAAAAATGATGAAGAGACAATAACATAAATTAATTAATAGAGAGGTGGATAATGTCCAAAGGAATTGGTCTCGATTGCACTGTATACGATACGAAGCAGGGAAGCAGAAGAGTAGTGGCCTTTTCGAAACCAAAGTAGTGTTTATAATTTTTGCCTAAACGCTTTCTCTGCTACACCGATTGCTTTAAATTGCTGTAATAGCTTTATCATGAAAAATCAATCTTACATTAATCATTAATGGAACAAAAATTTAAATGAGTTACATATTGACATTAAAAAAATGTATAGGTAAAAAAATATAAGTAACGATATATCTCGTTACAGTTATCTCCCTTGCAACACGTCGTTCAATAAATGTTCTGCCATACTATTGTCTCCAGTCTCTATATGATATAAAATACGTTAAATCAGAAAGAAAAAATAATTTTGCGGAATTTTCTGTTTTGGCGGATGCGCCGGCATGACAAAAATAATATTATTTCTTACATTTTCAAGATTATTGTTCAATACATTTTTGCATATAACTAGAATTCATTCCAAGGTCTAAAATATTTTTTCGAATGGATTTTATTTGGTCATTTTAAACCTTCCAGCCTCTTTCTTTGATTTTTTTTCTGGGTAACTATTGATCTAATGAGAAATTTATGACATCTTTTCTACACACTTCCTAATCCTGAATAATTTTTTATTTGAAATATTTATTCAATCGGCGCAGAATTATTTTTGGATTATCATGAAAACTATCCTCGCTGATGCATCGATCTCATCAGAGTGGACCAATAATGTGTGGACGGAAGATCTCATTTATTTGAGGTGACAGAAAAAAATTAAATAGAAAAGTTCTAGGGGATCATATAAGAAATGTTTAAAATATATTTTAGATCATACAGAATTTTCCAAGAAAGTGTGGTGAACCAAATTTATGTTTTTTTTAAAAGCGCCCCCTATGTATTTTTACGGGATTAGATTGTCAATAAAATTTTTAGAGAAAATATGTCAAATTTGGCACAGTTTGCACCGAGGTTTGCACTGACAATTCTCAAAATATTGACCTCTATGGCTAAAATAGACCCAATTTTGACACTTGTCATGTTCTAAACATCCTTTTGCTACACTTTTCACTGATACCATACTTGATACGGCTTGGAACAATCGTTATTTAGTAATTCAAGATCAAAGTTGAAGACTGTTTCATATCACGATTTTGCACCAACTTTTCATGTTAAAAAAAATTGAAAACTTTAAACCGTCCCATATTTCTTTATTATTTTAAAAATATTAGTTAGGTTAATGCTTCTGTAAAACAGTGTAATATTAGGTAATTTAAATATCTTGTAATAAAACTAAATAGAAAGTACTCAAAAAAAAGTATTTAAATTAAAGCAAAACAAACAACTAAAGAAAATAAACCAACAAAAATTAAAGCAAGTGTTCAAAGTGCTGACCATGTTGCTCAATACAAATTTGGATTCTGCGCCTAAAAGACTCTCACGTTAGCTATCATTTAAGGAGTAATTGAAGTAAATGTTCCCTTATTCTTCTCCTCTTATCGCCAGGAGTAGTGGAAAGTTGTTGATATACTTTCCCTTTAATGTGCCCCATGAAAAGTTCAGTGAGGTAATATCTGGTGATCTATGAGGTCAACTTACTGGTCAGCTACGTCCAATCCATTTATTTGGGAATTCTTCCCTAACAGTAATTGCATAATGCGGTGGAGCTCTATCTTGTTGTCAGATATTTTGTCCTAGTATGTTCGCAATACGGTCTAGTAGTTGGGGGAAAATATTTTGTAGAAAATCTAGGATCAGTAAGGGTGCCCTAAAAAAAAAGGACCAGTAACAAAATTATCAACGTTAATGAACCATCTATGCTGAATATTTATGGTAGCATAAAATGCGAATTTTCATCGGATAGTAATAAAAATTGTGCGTGTTTACATTTCCAATATTGTGAAACGTTTCTTCATTTGAGAACATAACTTTATTAAGAAAATTTTACTCTTCATTTATATTTGCTCTTATCCGATGACAAAAATGTTCACGTTTTTCAAAATCTGCTTAATCTAGCTCTTGATTCAACTGTACATGGTATGGACGACAATTTTTTTTATCCATCTTGGATTGTCCTGCTTATGCCAAGTTCATGACTTAATTGCCTCGTATTTCTCGTACCTCGTAATGGGGATTTTATACAATGGCGGTCATCACAGTATAAATTAATTTTCCTCAGTTAATGTTGTTTTTTGTCTTGTACGTTTTGCGTGTTCTACACTTGCTGTATTGTTAAATCTTTCAGAAAGGCTTCTAAACAACTCTTCTCTCGGGTATCGTATTTCTGGATATTGGCGTTTATACACCCCACTGATTAATAAAAAAATGTTTGTGACATTTACCCAAAATGTACACCATATCAATTAATTCTTCCCTTACAAATTTCATGTTGCACATTACTTTCTTTTATCCTTTGGGATTATTCAGCTTTCATTTGATATTTTACTATACTATACGCCGCGCGCCGATGGAATTTTAGAATCACTCTCCAATCTCAGAGTCATAGTTAGAAAAACCAGTAGTGAGATTCTAGTCACTTTTTTAGGGATAGAGGAATCTAAAAATTTGGCCCGGAAATTAATACACAAGCTTAATAAATTCTAATATGCGACCAACCTAGCTATATACCGCAGTCCCGATTAGAAAGTCACATCATGTCCCTGGATTGATATTCTGACGTTGTGTCACGCTTGTACACCGTAACCATTTGCATCTGGACATTGTTGCACTCACCGCCTTCAGCACTAGTCACTGTAGGGTTATTAACTGCTTGTTATAAGAATTCAGTAGTAGCAGTTTCCGTAACTTAGCTTTACCGATTCACTTGCTTTTATAAATGCCTTTAATAAACGTTTGAATCTTGCCTTCTTTTAAGAATAAAGTAGTAATAGTTCTGTAACTTAGCTTCACTTGGAATTGTCAATTCCCTTGTTTTTATAAATAAAAAGAGTAAGTAAAAGTTGAATTCTGAGTTTCCTTAAAGCGTAGGTAAAAGTAGCAAGTTGTGCAATTTTACGAAACCGACAACCATAAAATAGACCCCTGGAAATACCATTTCTTCACTGTAGTTATCCAAGCTTCTATCATACCACTGATAGAATAAAGTGGTGTTTCTACACTTTAAAACAAGAATTCGCGCCCGAAACGATAATTAAAAACACAACCATAACGTAAGAGCGTCATATAGTTTGTGAGATTGCACACCGAGTTGATCTGTGGTCACATGAGCTCGTCTGTTTTGTATATACCTGTTCAGTTATAAAGATCATTTGTGAAATGAATAACTATAGAATAACAAAAGTTTGAATAATAGTTGGGTTGTTTTCAAAATAATTCCAGACTGTTACTACTTAGGCCGTGGTACTATGTGATTCGCCTTGCATAAATATTACTTTATATTATTTTGTTATCTTTCAAACTTTTCTAATTAACGTTTTACATTTTATATTTGTCCTAATAAGTATTGATACGTATTTACATTATTTCACATTCATTCGACAGGTGACCGACCTTGACATTTTCTGGCTAGACTTTCTGCTATTCTGTGTTTTCTATCACGTGATAACTCAATCAAAAGTTGTTCAAAATTAGATTTTGAACAACTTATTTTAATAACTGTTTTCGATATCCTCAACGCGAAGCAAAATATCGGGAAAGGGCACCAGTTGGGAGCTGCCGTTGTCTTGTTACTTAATTTTAGTTGGTTGTCTCGAAATGTACGTCTTATATAGGACTACAATTGTACCAAAGCTCAAATCTGAATTTCAAAGAATTACGAAAATAACTAGGTGTCTTCATTTTAAATAAGACTGTATAATGTAATTTGTAAAAAAAAATCTGTATTAAATATTATCTCATTTTGTAACACAATTTCTTTCAAAAAATGACTTCGTACTCTATCATATCTATCAGGTAGTCAATTATTCTCATTATATTTATGTTAAGATTTTGTAATAATATGTCTCATTAGATTATATTCTCATGCTTCTAGCCTTCATAAAGATAGACGCGTCTAGCGACATGTGCTAGAATGTTTGTCCTTATTAACAACCAAATACCCTGAAGAGCAAAGGTCCATTGTTACTAATTTACTGGCGATAATATTCTGATAAATTCAGTTTTTTTTTATCTTAATTTCGCCCAAATTAATTGCGCTATCAATTCACGTTACTGCGATAGAAATTGTTTTTTACGTGATTTTAACATAATCTTCTCTCATTATCTTATGATATAGTTCATATTTGATTTGCTTGTGTTATTTAAATGACACTTCATAAACACTAGACAAAAATGATACATATATGATAAAACAACTACAGCAGTAAAATGTTGAGCAATTTAAATAAATATAATCGAACTTAAACACCCACACAGTATATATATATATATATATATATATATATATATATATATATATATATATATATATATATATATATATATATATATATATATATATATATATATATTATCACATTTAGCAATATTATAAATTATTTTAAAAGGTTTTTAATTATTTTCATTAGAATAATAAAATGCAGATAAATAGAGGTACAAAGATAGAGTGCAAACGTGTAGTAAAAATAAAAGGTTTAATAAATACAGTAGCATGCATACATTTAAAAATGAACAATTTCAGAAAACAATTTTAATTTAGTTTTTAACATATGTGTAGTAGAGTTAAGTATTTTTTGTTCATATAAAAAATGTAGTTAGTTATAAGGTATTTGCAAAGCCAAATTGGCCATAAAAATTAATGAAAAACAAATAAAAAACAAGAAAAAGGTGTCAAGTCGAAGTCCTGGATCTCCACTGGCAGAGCTGACGAGAGACCTATTGTGTATTTCCTGCCATCGAAAAGGTGTCACCAATGTAGTCCCATATAAAAATTCACTCCAATCAACTCCAGTAGTATCAAAAGTTGCATAATTTCAGGGGGAAAGATTTTACCTATAAAAGAGACAATTGTTATAGTATAAACTTTTAAAAGGGGAAATTTATGAAAATCTAGTATAGAGTCAATGTAATTGAACTTTATATAAAAGTTAAAAAAGCAACAATCAATGAACAGGGGAAAATATTGTAAATTATCTTAAAACTTTCATAACGAAACATAAAAAGTGCATGGTCTGTAAAAGTGAATATAAACTGAAATAAAACTTACCAAACAGGGGTGCAGTAATGTGTTTAGATCAATGCCATGATAATTTCTCCAATATTGGGGTTGAAACATAAACATTTCTTGATTTTTGTATGTGTGACAGCATAGTTGAAATATATTTTCATCAAAAACTAAACAGGAAATCTATCGATGTGCAAAGACATGCCATTAGGACAAAGAACAAACTCAGTGCTTCGTGTGTGAGTGGGGGTAGCTCTAGACACAGTGTTAAAGTGTGGTAAAAAGGGGTGAAACCAATTTCGACAGCCTACAAAAGGTAGAAACAAAAATATTAGTTTTGAGTAAAGATATGTTAACCTAGATATGAAAGATTTGTTATCAGTAGTTATTTAGTTCTAGTTATATAAAAAGGAGTTTGTTTAAAATTATAGGGCACTTGTTAAGAAAATTCTAAAAAAAAAATGAGATGTGAAAGATAAAAATTTTTATACTGAACGTAACACATGCAAATTTACAGAAAATTCTCAGGAAAGTATCAAGAAAACTATATTGTATTAAAAAGGCAACAAAAAGATAATATAAAAGTTTTTATTTTTAAAATTAAAAATATTTGACATAAAAAAAATAATTTGTCATAACTAGTCAATTTTGAAATTTGGTGATTTTACTATATACAAAAGAAAAGTAAGCAGAGAAAACAAGTGATAGTTGGTTGTTATTGATAAAAGAGTGGGGAGTTTTTTAAAATTTTTGGAAAATCGAATGCAATTAAATAGAAGAAATATTAAGAAAATAAAGGTTAGGAGTAAACTATTGTAAATAGAAGGTTGTAAAATAGGAATTCAGGCCAGAGAAATAAAGTAAAGAAAAATTTTTTGTAAGTACTTACTTGTTATAAGAAATCCAGCTGGACACAAAACACAAAATAAAATAAATAAACTACACAAGTATAGTAGGAAATAGGAGCGGCCATAGCTGAACATTAAAGTGTGGGAACAGCTGAGAACTAAGAAACGACAGGTTGGCCAACTGTAAGGATTGAAAATAAGGTAAAATCTCGAGATATTAAATTTTTGGTTGGGTAATTTAAGTTAAAATTGTAAATATATTTGTTAAAATTTTAAAAATATTATATTAAAAACAACTCCTTTATTGTTTTCTGAAAGTGTTTAGTTTTTTTTTGTGTGTGTACTGATTTTGTGAATTTAAATTTTGAAATTATACGATAGAAAGAACAAAATTGAACCTGCATCCTGAGTGAGAGAAAAAGAAATAAAAAGTAAATAAAAACTTGTAGATTAAAATCTGAGCTAGTTTGGGTATACAAGGGCATAAATAAAAAAAATAAATACAAATTTAAAATAAAGGCGCCAATTTTCATAAATTTTAATAAACCACAAAATTTTTCAATTTTTACAACTGTTTAATAAAACAATTCAAAATTTTTACAAATTATATAAATAAATAAAAATACAACAATACACAAATCCTTATTATCACAATAATATATATATATATATATATATATATATATATATATATATATATATATATATATATATATATATATATATATATATATATATATATATATATATATATATATATATATATATATATATATATATAATATTGTGAAATAGCTAGACGCGGGTTAGTTACGAACAGTAAAAATGTAGAAATAAATCGGGTATTCCCGCATAAAGAAAAAATTGCAAGGTGGAAAAATGCAAAATTGCAAATGGCAGAAAGATGCAAACCGTGGACACGTGTTTCTGACTAATTGGTCTTCATCAGCACGGTGTAGCTGAGTTAAAATGATGGACAAAACTCAGGAAAGACACTAAAGGGAAAACCACTGACAGACAGCCAGTCGCAACCTTTGTGGCTTCCACCTGGAAGACTCTGGTATGAGAGCGACATCCAAGTTTCGCAACGTGGCGACTATAGCCAGCTGCGTGGGAATCCGGACCCAGGAAAATGAATATAAGTACAGGGAAATAGCTAGACGCGGGTTAGTTACGAACAGTAAAAATGTAGAAATAAATCGGGTATTCCCGCATAAAGAAAAAAATTGCAAGGTGGAAAAATGCAAAATTGCAAATGGCAGAAAGATGCAAACCGTGGACACGTGTTTCTGACTAATTGGTCTTCATCAGCACGGTGTAGCTGAGTTAAAATGATGGACAAAACTCAGGAAAGACACTAAAGGGAAAACCACTGACAGACAGCCAGTCGCAACCTTTGTGGCTTCCACCTGGAAGACTCTGGTATGAGAGCGACATCCAAGTTTCGCAACGTGGCGACTATAGCCAGCTGCGTGGGAATCCGGACCCAGGAAAATGAATATAAGTACAGGGAAATAGCTAGACGCGGGTTAGTTACGAACAGTAAAAATGTACATAAAAAAGATTCGAAATTAATCGGCAATTCTTTCCAGTTTTTCCAAGTTTAAATGCAAACTCCGTGGTGAGGCACAGAAACAGCAAATTTTTCATTTGTTCCACCTGGCAGAGAATTTCTACATTTTTACTGTTCGTAACTAACCCGCGTCTAGCTATTTCCCTGACTTATTCATTTTCCTGGGTCCGAATCCCACGCAGCTGGCTATAGTCGCCAATCGTTGCGAAACTTGGATGTCGCTCGCATACCAGAGTCTTCCAGGTGGAAGCCACAAAGGTTGCGACTGGCTGTCTGTCAGTGGTTTTCCCTTTAGTGTCTTTCCTGAGTTTTGTCCATCATTTTAACTCAGCTACACCGTGCTGATGAAGACCAATTAGTCAGAAACACGTATCCACGGTTTGCATCTTTCTGCCATTTGCAATTTTGCATTTTTCCACCTTGCAATTTTTTCTTTATGCGGGAATACCCGATTTATTTCTACATTTTTACTGTTCGTAACTAACCCGCGTCTAGCTATTTCCCTGTACTTATATTCATTTTCCTGGGTCCGGAATCCCACGCAGCTGGCTATAGTCGCCACGTTGCGAAACTTGGATGTCGCTCTCATACCAGAGTCTTCCAGGTGGAAGCCACAAAGGTTGCGACTGGCTGTCTGTCAGTGGTTTTCCCTTTTAGTGTCTTTCCTGAGTTTTGTCCATCATTTTAACTCAGCTACACCGTGCTGATGAAGACCAATTAGTCAGAAACACGTGTCCACGGTTTGCATCTTTCTGCCATTTGCAATTTTGCATTTTTCCACCTTGCAATTTTTTCTTTTATGCGGGAATACCCGATTTATTTCTACATTTTTACTTAATATATATATATATATATATATATATATATATATATATATATATATATATATATATATATATATATATATATATATATATATATATATATATATATATATATATATATATATATATTATTGTGTAAAAATTTTGATTGTTTTATTAAAATTTATGAAAATTGTCGCCTTTATTTTAAAATTTATTTATTTTTTTATTTTTATGCCCTTGTATACCCAAACTAGCTCAGATTTTAATCTACAAGTTTTTATTTACTTTTTATTTTGCTTTTTTCTCTCACTCAGGATGCAGGTTCAATTTTGTTCTTTCTATCGTATAATTTCAAAATTTAAATTCACAAAATCAGTACACACACAAAAAAAAACTAAACACTTTCAGAAAACAATAAAGGAGTTGTTTTTAATATAATATTTTTAAAATTTTAACAAATATATTTACAATTTTAACTTAAATTACCCAACCAAAAATTTAATATCTCGAGATTTTACCTTATTTTCAATCCTTACAGTTGGCCAACCTGTCGTTTCTTAGTTCTCAGCTGTTACCACACTTTAATGTTCAGCTATGGCCGCTCCTATTTCCTACTATACTTGTGTAGTTTATTTATTTTATTTTGTGTTTTGTGTCCAGCTGGATTTCTTATAACAAGTAAGTACTTCCAAAAAGTTTTTCTTTACTTTATTTCTCTGGCCTGAATTCCTATTTTACAACCTTCTATTTACAATAGTTTACTCCTAACCTTTATTTTCTTAATATTTCTTCTATTTAATTGCATTCGATTTTCCAAAATTTTAAAAAACTCCCCACTCTTTTATCAATAACAACCAACTATCACTTGTTTTCTCTGCTTACTTTTCTTTTGTATATAGTAAAATCACCAAATTTCAAAATTGACTAGTTATGACAAATTATTTTTTTTATGTCAAATATTTTTAATTTTGAAAATAAAAACTTTTATATTACCTTTTTTTTTGCCTTTTTTAATACAATATAGTTTTCTTGATACTTTCCTGAGAATTTTCTGTAAATTTGCATGTGTTATGTTCAGTATAAAAATTTTTTATCTTTCTCATCTCATTTTTTTTTTAGAATTTTCTTAACAAGTGCCCTATAATTTTAAACAAACTCCTTTTTATATAACTAGAACTAAATAACTACTGATAACAAATCTTTCATATCTAGGTTAACATATCTTTACTCAAAACTAATATTTTTGTTTCTACCTTTTGTAGGCTGTCGAAATTGGTTTCACCCCTTTTACCACACTTTAACACTGTGTCTTGAGCTACCCCCACTCACACACGAAGCACAGAGTTTGTTCTTTGTCCTAATGGCATGTCTTTGCACATCGATGGATTTCCTGTTTAGTTTTTTGATGAAAATATATTTCAACTATGCTGTCACACATACAAAAATCAAGAAATGTTTATGTTTCAACCCCAATATTGGAGAAATTATCATGGCATTGATCTAAACACATTACTGCACCCCTGTTTGGTAAGTTTTATTTCAGTTTATATTCACTTTTACAGACCATGCACTTTTTATGTTTCGTTATGAAAGTTTTAAGATAATTTACAATATTTTCCCCTGTTCATTGATTGTTGCTTTTTTAACTTTTATATAAAGTTCAATTACATTGACTCTATACTAGATTTTCATAAATTTCCCCTTTTAAAAGTTTATACTATAACAATTGTCTCTTTTATAGGTAAAATCTTTCCCCTGAAATTATGCAACTTTTGATACTACTGGAGTTGATTGGAGTGAATTTTTATATGGGACTACATTGGTGACACCTTTTCGATGGCAGGAAATACACAATAGGTCTCTCGTCAGCTCTGCCAGTGGAGATCCAGGACTTCGACTTGACACCTTTTTCTTGTTTTTTATTTGTTTTTCATTAATTTTTATGGCCAATTTGGCTTTGCAAATACCTTATAACTAACTACATTTTTTATATGAACAAAAAATACTTAACTCTACTACACATATGTTAAAAACTAAATTAAAATTGTTTTCTGAAATTGTTCATTTTTAAATGTATGCATGCTACTGTATTTATTAAACCTTTTATTTTTACTACACGTTTGCACTCTATCTTTGTACCTCTATTTATCTGCATTTTATTATTCTAATGAAAATAATTAAAAACCTTTTAAAATAATTTATAATATTGCTAAATGTGATAATATATATATATATATATATATATATATATATATATATATATATATATATATATATATATATATATATATATATATATATATATATATATATATATACTGTGTGGGTGTTTAAGTTCGATTATATTTATTTAAATTGCTCAACATTTTACTGCTGTAGTTGTTTCTTTATCATATATGTATCATTTTTGTCTAGTGTTTATGAAGTGTCATTTAAATAACACAAGCAAATCAAAATATGAACTATATCATAAGATAATGAGAGAAGATTATGTTTTAAAATCACGTAAAAAACAATTTCTATCGCAGTAAAGTAACGAATTGATAGCGTAAATTAATTTGGGGCGAAATTAAGATAAAAAAAACTGAATTTTATCAGGAATATTATCGCCAGTAAATTATTAACAATGGACCTTTGCTCTTCAGGGTATTTGGTTGTTAATAGCGACAAACATTCTAGCACATGTCGCTAGACGCGTCTATCTTTATGAAGGCTTGTAGCTACTGAGAATATAATCTAATGAGACATATTATTACAAAATCTTAACATAAATATAATGAGAATAATTGGATCACCTGATAGATATGATAGAGCATTTGAAGTCTTTTTTTGAAAGAAATTGTGTTAACAAAATGAGATAATATTTAATACAGATTTTTTTTATAAATTACATTATACAGTCTTATTTAAAATGAAGACACCTAGTTATTTTCGAATTTTTGAAATTCAGATTTGAGTTTTGGTACACTTCTAGTCCTATATAAGACGTACATTTCGAGACAACCAACTAAAATTAAGTAAATAAAGACAATGGCAGCTCCTAACTGCGTTCCCTTTCCCGATATTTTGCTTCGCGTTGAGGATATCGAACAAGTTATTAAAATAAGTTGTTCAAAATCTAATTTTGAACAACTTTTGATTGAGTTATCACGTGATAGAAAACACAGAATAGCAGAAAGTCTAGCCAGAAAATGTCAAGGTCACCTGTCGAATGAATGTGAAATAATGTAAATACGTATCAATACTTATTAGGACAAATTTAAAATGTAAAACGTTAATTAGAAAAGTTTGAAAGATAACAAAAAATAATATAAAGTAATATTTATGCAAGGGGAATCAGTTGATAGTACCAATGGCCTAAGTAGTAAGAAATCTCAATTATTTTGAAAACAACCCAACTATTATTCAAACTTTGTTATTCTATAGTTATTCATTTCTACAACTGATCTTTATAACTGAACAGGTATATACAAAACAGACGAGCTCATGTGACCACAGATCAACTCGGTGTGCAATCTCACAAACTATATGACGCTCTTACGTTATGGTTGTGTTTTTAATTATCGTTTTCGGGCGCGAATTCTTGTTTTAAAGTGTAGAAACATCTACTTCATTCTATCAGTGGTATGATAGAAGCTTGATAACTACAGTGAAGAAATGGTATTTCCAGGGGTCTATTTTATGGTTGTCGGTTTCGTAAATTGCACAACTTGGCTACTTTACCTACGCTTTAAGGAAACTCAGAATTCAACTTTACTTACTCTTTTTATTTATAAAACAAGGGAATTGACAATTCCAAGTGAAGCTAAGTTACAGAACTACATTACTTTATTCTTAAATGAAGGCAAGATTCAAACGTTTATTAAAGGCATTTATAAAGCAAGTGGAATCGGCAAAGCTAAGTTACGGAAACTGCTGTTACTGAATTCTTATAACAAGCAGTTAATAACCCTACAGTGACTAGTGCTGAAGGCGGTGAGTGCAACAACAATCCAGATGCAAATGGTTACGGTGGACAAGCGTGACACAACGTCAGAATATCAATCCAGGGACATGATGTGACTTTCTAATCGGGACTGCGGTATATAATTAGGTTGGTTTTAATATTAGAATTTATTAAGCTTGTGTATTATTTTCCGGGCCAAATTTTTAGATTCCTCTCTATCCCAAAAGTGACTAGAATCTCACTACTGGTTTTTTTAAATATGACTCTGAGATTGGAGAGTGATTCTAAAATTTGATAGGCGCGGCGTATAGTATAGTAAAATATCAAATGAAAGCTGAATAATCCCAAAAGGATAAAAGAAAGTAATGTGCAACATGAAATTTGTAAGGGAAGAATTAATTGATATGGTGTACATTTTGCAAATGTCACAAACATTTTTTATTAATCAGTAAGTGTATAAACGCCAATATCCAGAAATATTGATATCGAGAGAAGAGTTGTTTAGAAGTCTTTCTGAAAGATTTAACAATACAACAAGTGTAGAACACCAAAACGTACAAGACAAAACAACATTAACTGAGGAAAATTAATTTATACTGTGATGACCGCCATTGTATAAAATCCTCTAGTCACGAGGTACGAGAAATACGAGGCAATTAAGTCATGAACTTGGCATAAGCAGGACAATCCAAGATGGATAAAAAAATTGTCGTCCATACCATGTACAGTTGAATCAAGAGTTAGATTAAGCAGATTTTGGAAAACGTGAACATTTTTGTCATCGGATAAGAGCAAATATAAATGAAGAGTAAAATTTCTAATAAAGTGATGTTCTCAAATGAAGAAACGTTTCACAATATTGGAAATGTAAACACGCACAATTTTAGATACTATCCGATGAAAATTCGCATTTTATGCTACCATAAATATTCAGCATAGATGGTTCATTAACGTTGATAATTTGTTACTGGTCCTTTTTTTAGGGTACCCTTACTGATCCTAGATTTTCTACAAAAATATTTTCCCCCAACTACTAGACCGTATTGCGAATATACTAGGACAAAATTTCTGACAACAAGATAGAGCTCCCACCGCATTATGCAATTACTGTTAGGGAAGAATTCTTAAATAAATGGATTGGACGTAGCTGACCAGTAAGTTGACCTCATAGATCACCAGATATTACCTCACTGAACTTTCATGGGGCACATTAAAGGGAAAGTATATCAACAACTTTCCACTACTCCTGGCGATAAGAGGAGAAGAATAAGGGAACATTTACTTCAATTACTCCTTAAATGATAGCTAACGTAGAGTCTTTTAGGCGCAGAATCCAAATTTGTATTGAGCAACATGGTCAGCACTTTGAACACTTGCTTTAATTTTTGTTGGTTTATTTTCTTTAGTTGTTTGTTTTGTTTTACTTAAATACTTTTTTTGAGTACTTTCTATTTAGTTTTATTTAAGATATTTAAATTACCTAATATTACACTGTTTTACAGAAGCATTAACCCAACTAATATTTTTTAAAATAATAAAGAAATATGGGACGGTTTAAAGTTTTCAATTTTTTAACATGAAAAGTTGGTGCAAAATCGTGATATGAAACAGTCTTCAACTTTTGATCTTGAATTACTAAATAACGATTGTTCCAAGCCGTATCAAGTATGGTATCAGTGAAAAGTGTAGCAAAAGGATGTTTAGAACATGACAAGTGTCAAAATTGGGTCTATTTTAGCCATAGAGGTCAATTTTTTGAGAATTGTCAGTGCAAACCTCGGTGCAACCCGTGCCAAATTTGGACATATTTTCCTCTAAAAATTTTATTGACAATCTAATCCCGTAAAAAAATACATAGGGGGCGTTTAAAAAAACATAAATTTGGTTCACCACACTTCTTGGAAATTTCTGTATGATCTAAAATATATTTTAAACATTTCTTATAAGGATCCCCAGAACTTTTCTATTTATTTTTTTTCTGTCACCTCAAATAAATGAGATCTTCCGTCCACACATTATTGTCCACTCTGATGAGATCGATGCATCAGCGAGGATAGTTTTCATGATAATCCAAAAATAATTCTGCGCTGGATTGAATAAATACTTCAAATAAAAAATTATTCAGGATTAGGAAGTGTGTAGAAAAGATGTCATAAATTTCTGTATTAGATCAATAGTTACCCAGAAAAAAAATCAAAGAAAGAGGCTGGAAGGTTTAAAATGACCAAATAAAATCCATTCGAAAAAATATTTAGACCTTGGAATGAATTCTAGTTACATGCAAAAATGTATTGAACAATAATCTTGAAAATGTAAGAAATAATATTATTTTTGTCATGCTGGCGCATCCGCCAAAAACAGAAAATTCCGCAAAATTATTTTTCTTTCTGATTTAACGCATTTTATATCATATAGACTGGAGACAATAGTATGGCAGAACATTTATTGAACGACGTGTTGCAGTGATAACTGTAACGAGATATATCGTTACTTATATTTTTTTACTTATACATTTTTTTAATGTCAATGTAACTCATTTAAATTCTTTGTTCCATTAATGATTAATGTAAGATTGATTTTTCATGACAAAGCTATTACAGCAATTTAAAGCAATCGGTAGCGTAGAAAGCGCTTAGGCAAAAAATTATAAACACTACTTTGGTTTCGAAAAGGCCACTACCTTCTGCTTCCCTGCTTCGTATCGTATACAGTGCAATCGAGACCAATTCCTTTGGACATTATCCACCTCTCTATTAATTAATTTATGTTATTGTCTCTTCATCATTTTTATTTTGATTTGTGTTATATTTGCATTACACTAGTGTGGTTTCTGGTAAGGCAAGTTACAGCTGCTATACAGACAAATAAATTATTGATTTAGATTAAATTTCTTTTAAAACGATTTACTTAATTAATAATGAGTACCAAAATGAGTTACCAAATCGCGCTATCGATTATGGTCGTAGGCCAGTTGCATGTATACCTGCTGAGAGGGAAACGAAGAGTGTTCTGGTTACAAAATCTACGAGGATGGTGCGGCAGCAGCTCTGCAAAATTAATCAAAGTCGCTGTAAATAGGATAAGAACGAATGAATGAATGAATTGACGATTTTAAACTTGGATAGGGCAGGAACTCTAAAAAGAGGAAGGTCCTAAAGCAAGAGTTAATGATAGAATTGAAATATAGTTCAGATTTAGAATAGGTCTTGTATCAATTCTATCATATGAAATATAGTTCAGATTTAGAAATAGGTCTTGTATCATTATTCAGTACTCGGCGAATGTGCTCAATTTAATTTTTAATTTAATATTTTCTTGAGAAAAGAGTTAAGGAAATTAACGTAAGCAAGCCTGTTCTACATTAATTCTGATGTTGTTCAAACTAGAGGAATTATTGATGATTTCATTTGCACTTGAGATACCATACGAACGAATTTATTTAAAGTTTAAATGGAAATATCAAGTGAAGACAGGTACATAAATATGCGTGTTTCTATGTGATATTTAATCAACATCCAAGAAAGTCCATCTGCTCGATAACTATATACATAGTTTCCATTGATGGTTCTGCTAAAATTCTAGGACATTTAAATATTTAAATTTTTTCATTTAACGTCGTATACGTCATCTATTTATAAAATCAAGATAAAGAACACTCTAATTAAATTAGTATCTATAGGTACTTAAAAGAAACATTTAAAATTGTTTTATTTCAATGGACTTCTCTTATTGGTTGCTATTTTCTACCAAAACCTATATAAAACTATACAATAAAAGAGAGTACTCTTTTATTTTCTTTGTTTAATTTTTTTTTTTTTTTTTTGTTAAAAGGCATCTAAAGGTTAACATTTTGATCTTTTTTTGAGGCTTAGATATAACATTCATTTACACAAACATTAAATTAAACACCCAATAAATAACAAATGTGATGATAATTAATCTTTACAAGTTTATAGTTTTCTATGGCCCACTCAAACTAGGTAAGATTGACGATACCAAGCTTGACGGATTTGATTGCCTATGGTCGCTTAATATCAAGTGGGATTTGTTAGTTTTATTCTAACATTTATGAAGTGATTATTTTATATTTAAAAACTGCTGCCAATTATTTAGTCTGTGAACTTCCTCACCGTAGTAAAACTCGACGTGTGTTGAGTTTACAATAAAAGTAATTTTTGGCGTTTCAAAAAAGTCAAGCATTTTTTGACGTTTCAAAAAAGTCACATTTTGGCGTTTCAAAAAAGTCACATTGGTGGAATGTCAGTAACATTTTTTTAGACATTGGGACCGATTTTGTTAATCAACGACCTCAATCTTTCTCGACCTCTAGAATGTGTGTACCAAATTTGAAAGTTTTATCTCTAAAACTGTCGTTACTATCGCGAACCAGACAGACACACAGACAAAAAATTTGTTCTGTCTGAAATTTTGTATCGTCATAATTCGTCGAGATCTGTCCAGAAATGCAATAAAAATTTTCAAAATTTTTCAGAATACATAACTTCCTCTACTTTGAGGGGAGGAGGAAGTAAAATACTAGTGACGTATTTAGAACAAGATTTCACATGTTTATTAAAATTTATCCTTTTTTTTGCACATTAATGTTCTTTGCAGATCATGCTTATATACAAATACCGTTAAGTAAAAATAATCAATAATAATTAATAAAATAAAAACGTTTACTAAAAATCCTCATTTTCAGAAACAACTGTAATAATACAACTCTTTGATGCAACAAATACAATATTTTAATTATAAAGATACAAAAAATAAATTACAATAATTGTTCGAAATGATTTGGCCCGACGTCCTAAAGAATTGTGAACTATTTCAAAAAATTATTGGAGTTTACCTTTATATATTTCCATGTGTGAATTCCATTCTTCTCACGAATTGTTTAATGTTGCCATTTCCCGTTGCATAATCTTTCGTCTTGAGGTGACCCCACAAAAAATAATCCAGGTGGTTAAGTTCATCGACCAAGCGGCTAGGGAACAGGACCTCCTCGACAAATCCAATTTTCTCCGTACGTATCATCTAAATAGTGCCTTACATTAATTAAGTGATGCACGCAGCACCCTATTATATGCACAAACCACATTCTTTTGCCCGTTGATTGAAGTAATACATGAATATCTTAATCAACGCTTTGGCGTTGATTCTCGGGTACATCCATTTAATCGATTATGCAACACAAATGGTCCAATTAACTCATCACTTAAAATTGCCTGTCTAAACGTTGATTGCAAACCGTATTTTGATGTCTTGATTGGAAAAACATGGATGTTCATCAGCACATTCATAGTCGTGGAAAATTAACATAACCGTCTCTTGTAAAGTTAGCCATATAGGTAAAGAAAATACGAAATGAAAACGGTAACTACATCCTTTGCAACAGTCATTGGCAGAATTATAGACGCAGATGATAGTCATTAGGATTTAAAGTTTGAATATGGTGTACTATGGAAAGGGTGAAGAAGTTGTCCGAGAAGATTTTGTCAAACGACAGCAAAACTTATGTTAAGCATACGCGCACCTCTTTTAACTAATACTAATTCTTGTATTCTGTTAAACTATTCTCAAGACAAGTTCTTCCATTGCCGATGTTCTATGACTTTTGCCACAATCCCTTTACCCTTGCCATCAATGAGCCACTTTCTTTAAGCGTTGATGAATTAGGCTATTAATATTGGAACCAAAACAGTCGAATAGGAAAAAAAAAATGTTAAAGTTTTGCCGCTTGAGGATTATACGTCTGAAGTGAATAGTTTGCGAAATCAAAAAAGTTACAAAAAAACAGAAATGTTGAAGCTTCACTTCCAAAAGTTAATTCTAAACGCACTCTGTAGTAGTTTTTAGCGTTTTTCTTAGAAACTACAACAAATTTTATACTTATAAAAAATGTTTGCTACAAAAAAAGATTCTATTACTAAAGCCGATAAATGCAATGGATTTTAAGCAATTACCGATTGACATGAGGGGTGCCCTTGAGTTTAGATTTTAATTAAAAGGACTATGTGGTCATAATATAACGGTATTGAATATTATATGATAATTTCTCTAATATTAATTTCCCTAAATGAAATAAGTATCATACAAGAAGTTTAAAAAAATTCCAACACCCTTAAAATGATCTTTTCCAAAATACTCCAAATGACTTATTTGGCTTTATTACATATTTTTAAATACGTATAATGATATCTTTCACATTTTTAATCTGGTACTGGGAAAAGAAATATGCGGTTCCATAATGATTTGTAGCGTAATGGGATAATTCGAATGAAAAATAATCGATTATTACAATATCTCGAGATATCTCGTTTAAATTTCAAATTTGCTACAACTACGATATTAATAAAACAACTATAGTTAAAAATAAAAATAAAGAAAAAATATACCCGCAGGATAAGACAGACAGGAGATTACAAACAAATAAAGTGAGAAGAGGAAGATACGCTCACCAATCGCTAAATTTAAGGCGCGAAATTCATTGCATGCACCCATTACACCGAATTACAAAGAAGTTAACACTATTTGAAGAAAATATTTTCACATTTGACAAAAGAAAATCAACCTGATTTAAAAATGTTTTATTATAAAAAATTACAAAACTATCCAGCTTTTAAAGAAAACCTGTTGGTGTTTGAATACTATTAGACCTTCGAATGAATGTTACACCTTTTTCTTTTACTTCCTCACCCTCAAAGTGAGGTAGTTATGTATTTGTGAAGTAATTTTGAATATTTTTATTGCATTTCTGGACGGATCTCGACGAATTATGACGATACACAAAATTGCAGAGAGTAAAAATTGTCTATCTGTGTGTCTGTCTGGTTCGCGATAGCAACTGCAGTTTGTGAGATAAAGCTCAAACTTGTACACACATTCTAGAGGTCAAGGAAGAGATTCAGTTTGTTTATGAGCAAAATCGGTCCTAATTTTTTGAGACGTCAAAAATGTGACTTTTTTTGAAATGTCAAAGTGTCTTTTTTGAAGTGTCAAAATGTGACTCTTTTGAAAGTCAAAAATTACTTTTATTATAAACTCCAACACGTCGAGTTTTACTACGGTGAGGAAGCTCTGATCCCAAGTAATTGGCACCGGTTTTTTTTCTGATGGAACTTTCGCAACAGGAACTAAACAATGCATTTTTAATTACACACACAGAGAAGTTCTACAATAAACAATAAACCACAAAAATGATACTCAAAAAACTGATAAATACAGAACAAATCTAATAAAACTGATAAATCAGGCAAAATGTACAATAATTAATAATCCAGTCACAGCAACTACATAAACAAATCGTCCAATGATGACAATTGACAAATCGAAACCTAGTGTGGCAACGCCAAATTAACAATTTTTACCAAGCATAAGTTGAAATGTAACTATATTGCCTACAGTATGGCGCCCCTCATACACGGACATTTTCTCAAGGTCCAACAATACCAATTGAGATCCAGATATACCGGGTGTAATAGGATCATGGTACAATCCACTTTTCTCCATTAGTTTTGAAGATAATTGATTGAAACTTGGGATATTCTATATATATAATAAGCGGTACTTTTGACATATAAGTAATTTTTTTTTCACTTCTGATTTCGCCCATGACACTAACTTTCGATTATTAAATGTAACACCCTGTATAATGGTGCATTTTTGAATTCTCATAATTATCTGAATCCAACGATACCAAATCAGTGACATATATCAAACGTCAACATTTTCTACAACATAATTTTTAGTTTTCCATGTAGGGTGCTAGTGACGGTTTAGATTTATTCTAATGACCCGTGTAATGCTAGAAAAATCGAAATCCTATCAAAAATGTTAAAATTACGTGATTTATGAGCAAATAAAGTTCATCAAAATGATGTTTTTTGGGGAAAACCCAATTTTTTCAAATGAACCATGATACCATTTATTAATACTATTAGTAAGGAATTTATTCATATGTCGTATTAAACGTGCGATAAATACAAACAAAATTACAAAAAAGAAAAAATAAGAAAATACAATTTTATTCTCATTACCTTTATTATACATAAGATGGCTTTGGAATACAAAAAATGAACACAAGACATTACAACAGTTGTTCAAACAAGGTCTCCATTACTGTCAATGCACTTCTGAACTCGCATAGCTGTTTTTTAACTGCGCTTCTTACTCAGGCTTCTGGTCTTCACGGGGTTGTAACGGCGGTTGCGTAGACAATATTCTTAAATGACTTCAAACAAGAAATCAAGGGGTATTAAATCAGCTGACCTTGGAGGCCACCTCACAGGACCATTCATCGAAATTACGTTTTCTCCGAATCTCCGTTGAAGGTAATCAATTACTATCCTCGAATCATGGGAGGAGCGCCATCTTGTTGGAAATACATTCCGTCGTAAATGGAAAGGTAACTAGGTTAAACTTGTCCCCAATTTTATTTTGCATAAATCCCAAGTATCTGGCACCAGTCAGGGGTTCTTCAAATATTATTGGACCAATGATTCTACTACTGATTATTCCAAGCCAAACATTGAAACCGAACCGCACTTGAAAGTTACCCTCCTGTAACAAATTTAGATTTTTTGTGACCAATATTTTGCATTTTGTCGGCTAAATAATTCCAAATTTGTAAACCTAGACTAGACCGAAAATTAAATCATTTCCAAAAATCATTGTTTGGTTGCATGTTATTCTGCCAAATCCAATTGCAATATTCCATACTACGTTCGTAATCATTTTCGTACAAGCGCTGGTGCAATTGATATTTAAAAGATTTATAGTGGTATTTGTGCAAAATTCGGCTTACTGTTTGGTGACTGATTTGCAATTAAACCCAATTTGCCTTAAAAACAGTTTTATCAACTTCTACTCGAGCCAAAACATTGACTTCCGTTCCTTCGTCAAGAATGAAATTTCTTCGATCATTGTTGGGCTCACTTCGGAATTGATTTTTAAGACGATTAAAATAATTTCTCGCTGGACATTGTCTATCAGGATATCGTTCGGCATACAGGTGTCTAGCCGCAACGGCACTTTTTCTACGTTCCCCATAAATAATTAACATATCCACTTTTTTCATCTCTTGTATAAGTTTGCGGTATTTTGAACACATTTACCAAGAATTTTAAACAATTTTTAAAGACACAATAAAAACACCGGTAAACCAACAAATGTTTGACAAGCTAAATATTTCATTGTTTTTAAAGCCACCTGAGTTAGTTACTTCTTAACATTTAATTAGAACCAAATTGTATTTTTTTGTTTTAGCTGTAATTTTGTTTGTATTTATCGCACGTTTTAATACGACGTATGAATAAATTCCTTATTAATAGTACTAATAAACGGTACCACGGCACCAATATGGTTCCATTTGAAAAAAATTGAGTTTTTCCCTAAAACCATTTTGATGAACTTTATTTGCTCAAACTACATAATTTAGTACTTTTGACGGGGTTTCGGGTCATTCAGAATAAATCGGAACCGTCATGGCACACTTAAATAGAAAAATTTAAAATTATATTATAAAAAATACTGGCGTTTGAAATGTCACTTATTTGATATCATTGGATTCAGAAAATTAGGCAGAAATCAAATATGCAATAATATACAGGGTGTTCCGTTTAAAAAACCGAAAGTTAGTGTCACTTCTGGCGAAATCGGAAGCGAAAAGAAATTACTTGTATGTTAAAAAGTGCCGCTTATTATATATATAGAATATCCCAAATTTCAATCAATTATCTTCAAAAACTAAAGGAGAAAAGGGGGGGGGTATACCATGATTCTGTTACACCCGGTATATTAACAAATTCGTGCTTGGTACTCACTATTTAGCATCGAGTGTTGTATAATTCGACCGACGCCTTCCATACTACTCAAGATTTTAATAAGAAAGTATTCGAATGATCATGCGATTATCAACATTACTCTCGAGTACCAATCATTCGATTATCGAAATTATTCGATTATGCCCATCACTGAAGATTTGTGTTCAGAATATTCATGTCGGTAAATTTACCTGGGTAGACCTTCCACAATAACAACATATTAATAGGTGAGGAGGCATCCTTGTGCATTGTCGAGGCGACGGAGGCGACAATAATCACACGGTCAGTACCAGAAATGCCACATCTATTGTTTAGCATAGATGTACCGCTTGCAACTTGCTCTACTGTTACACTGTTTTTGAGTAGAGATCTACTTCATTTTTAAAATAATGGGAAAAATAAGTATAAATATTTAAAATGTATTAATATAAAATTGCGATAGTCGACAGTCTGTTGTTGTAGGTTGTATACATTCTGTAACCAACCGGTTGAGCGTTTAGTGTCGAATGAAAACGATTTACGATGTAAATCGTATCCAGTATATAGTTTAGCCCACCAGGGTTAGAGGTCAAAGCTATTGGTAACTGCTTTGTAGCAACGGCGGTTCGTGGGTCAAGAGACAGGAGGTCAATTAGAAAAGTTTACTGTATTACCTACCTTTTAAAGTGATTTAAATTCCAAGTCGATCCTCCGGTCTTTTTGATGCAAAGTGGTCAATTACTTTTTCATTAAAGTATTTTATCTTATTTATTAATGCCATTTCTATGGTAAGCATAGCTAAAGAAGATAACCTTCCTGACCCATGGTATTTCTTAAAAATCTCTCCATTCTTTTTAAGGTGGAAAAACAATATCTACTTTGATAATAGTCATAGGGAGAGTACACACAAAATTTTTAACAGTTTGACACTTTCAGAAAAAGTATTGCACAAATTTTGCTATTAAAAAGCTGTAACAAAGAAACTGGACCTTCACTTTTGGAAATTCTTCTCGGTTTTATATTACTTTTTTCTTTCTGTTTTAAGTTTCTATTGTTTTTTAACTGGTTATTCCGTTTTAACTAATTTAAACATATCTTGAGGAAAGCTTTTTTATAATTTTTAACTGATCTGCGTGAAATAACCAAGACACTGTAAATGATTACTGAAGCCAAACCTGTTTTCGATCTCAGATGTAATTATTTGCCAAACTTCTAATGAAATTCCTCCTTTTGATTCTTCCGTTTTACATCTCTGGGCAGACTGCATGGATGTCTCCTCCAAATAGTTATTCAAAATTTTATTTCTGATGTCTTCAATTGTACTATTAAAAACGCTAAATACATTTATTTACTGTTATGACATCGATATTACATTTTTGTAATTGATTGAACAATATATCACAATGAGGAATAACTAAATTAAGAAAAAAATTGAACCAGTAAAGAAAATGTTCATTTTGTAAGTAGGTTTGTAAACCAATTGCTTGGTTTAGAGTGTTGTTTTCTGATTCATTAACAATGATTTTTTCTAAACAATCTAATAATTCTGTTCGATAGGTATAAACAGTCTCATACACTTTGTATTAGAATTCCATCGTATTGGAGCCGCTTTAGGTAATCTCACCTTAACAACATTATCGCAATATTGTATTGTCCTTTTTGTCGATTTTCCAAAGAGTGAAGAAAAGCTGTGTAAATTAGCAAATTGTATGCTTTTATCCTGACTTGATGCTTTTTGTAAAATTAAATTTAGTTGATGAGCGTAACAATGAATAAAATTTGTTGAAGGATAACTTCTTTTTTAATTGGGAAAAAAATACATGTTAACTTTTTTCTTATCAAGAGATGTTTGCTTTATCGTCATATTAGGTTTTGGACGGCCAC
>JANEYF010005553.1:210000-372887 GCA_029963845.1 Rhamnusium bicolor | reverse complement strand
AGAAATGGTAATGAAGCAGACTGAATTGGTAATATTTTGTGGTGATCTTAACATAAACTATGGTAAAAATAATCTTGCTAAACAAACTTTATGTGAAATTCTTGACTCATTTCAACTAAACATCAGAACTCGTGATCCGACTAGAATATTTACGATGTGTAACGGCCAAACACACTCTAGCATAATCGAGTATTTAACCACAAATTTGCCCTTCGATATGTATCAAATTCTAGATCCTTGTATAGCAGATCATTTAGCACAAATAATGACTATTGAATATACAAAAGAAAATTTAACCTCTGATGATGTCATCAAAATATATAGGAATTTTACTGAAAAAAATATATCTTTATATGCAGATAAAGTCGCTAAAACTAACTGGTCAATCATCTATGATGTAGATGATATTAATGAATCTTTTTGCAAATTTGTAAATGAATTTACATACTGTCTCGATACTTGCTGTCCATTAGTTGAAAGGAAAAATAACCATATCTCAAAGAAAAATACGTGCTTTAATGACGAATTACTTTAACAGAGAAATAATTTAAAAAATGCTTTCGTGGCTAGTAAATTCAACAAATTGTGCAAACGGTAGGACATTATATTTAAATAAAAAGAAAGAGTACAAAAAGAACATTAAAGTGGCTAAAAGTAATTTTTATAAAAAGAAAATTAATAATTCTGGGAATAAGAGCAAAGAAACTTGGAAAATAATAAATACAAAACTTGGTCGTACAAATAAAACACAAAATCCAATAGAATTGGCAATTGACAACAATATGATAACCGATTCTGTTGAAATAGCTAATAATTTTGCAAATTATTTTAGCACGATATCCAAAATAAAACTATTTGAACATTTTGGAGAAAATTTGTCGTTACCATGCACCACTATGGATAACCAGCCACAAACTTTATTTGTGTGCTATATAGACGAATATACTATTAAAAGTGCAAATCTAAAAAATAAAAATTCAACTGGACTTGACGAAGTTACTATCAAATTATTAAAGCGCACTAGTGACACTATAAGTAAACCTTTTGAATATCTAATTAATACAGCTTTAAAATCTGGTGTTTTTTCTGACATCCTAAAAATGGCATGTATCATACCGTTGTACAAAAAAGATGATCCTCATAATATAGTCAATTATCGGCAAATCTCACTTCTGAGTGTAATTTCAAAACTAACAGAGAGGCTGGTTCACAACATGATGGTTAAATTTTTACATTTGCATAATATTATTTCACCCTGCCAACATGGTTTTATATCCACAAAATCTATTGAAACTACTTCCTATTATCTTTTAGATCCTGTCTATAAAGACCTTGATAGAGGAATGTACGTTATATCACTAATGTTTAACCTCTCTCGCGCGTTTGATACTGTTAATGTTGAGTTTTTAGTAAGCAAATTATACAATACTAGAATACGGGGAACTTTATTGAAGTGGCTAGAGTCCTATATGTCCAACAGAAAATTGCTGGTAAAATATGATAATGCTATGTCAGATATGAGGGATGTGCACATGGGAGTTCCTCGGAGTTCTGTGTTGGGACCATTGCTGTTTGCATTATATGTGAATGACTTACCAAAGCACATCACAAAAGGTAGAGTTACAATGTTCGCAGATGACACTACCATTACAGTGTCAGCACAGACCCCTGACGAGTTAGCTGAAAATATAACTCATGTCTGCAATGAGCTTGATACCTGCTGTCAGCGTAATCAACTTATATTGAATGATAAAAAAACCGTCTCCATAAATTTTCATAATAGAAGAGGACTTACTCCAAATTTTCTAGTGGCTAACAATATTAATGTGATGTCAAATATAAAATTCTTAGGAACTTGGCTCGATGCTAAACTCTTTTGAGACAATCACATAGATTTTGTTTGCAACAAATTAAGTTCTGCGTTTTTTGCTACTTTTCAAATGAAAACTGTACTAATGGTTTGTTAAATATTTACTATGCCTTAGTCTACAGCCATTTGTCTATGAATATAATCACAAGGGGAGCAGGCGGAAATATAAACAGGGTATTAATTTCACAAAAAAAGAATAATCAGATTCATTTTTAATTTAAAACCATTAGCAAGCTGCAGAGGTGCTTTTAAGAAAAAATAAAATATTAACTGTAAAATGTGTTTTTATTCTAAAATGTGTGTATTATACATATAAAAATTTTACAAATTTTAATAAACTGGGAGATACACACTTTTACAATACTCGAAATAATAACAAATTGACAATACCGCCTCACTCTACCACTTTGTATAAACATTCGCCTAATTACAATGCCATCAATCTGTTTAATAAACTTCCTGATCATCTAAAAACTATAACAGGCTTTAATAAATTTAAGACAGCTACAAAAAATTACTTAATAGAAATGTTTTTTTAGAGTTTTTGGCACAATAATTAATTAATTAATTTTCATACATGTTACTGTTTTGTTGTTTACTTTTCTTTTACTGTTCGTTTTCTTTTTACTGTCGTTTTATACACTGTACTTAATTTATTTGACTTACCACATATACATGTTATGTATCACACAATGGTTAATAAAGGTATTTTTTTTTTTCGGTTTCCCGATGCCGGTCAGTCCTCCCGTGGCCTCCGACGCCTCACGGGAGTCGCGCCGGTGCATCAACTACAGCCACTCCCCACATCCCGCAGGGTTAGTGACTGTAGATACCAGAATCGTGTGCCCTAAGCAGACGGAGAGAACCAAGAATGACCGCCTTCTGCATTTGACCTGCCAGCCACTCGGCTGATTTTTGGCAGGCCGGTATGATCTTCAGTTCCGAGAGCAGCGTAGGCTTTATCCCTCCGAGTACACCGATAATAAGGACGACCATTTTGACCGAGTAGCCTGGGTACAGCACTTGGAGCTCGTACCGGAGATCGCGATATTTGGTCCGTTTCTCCTCCTCCTTCAAGGTGATGTTTTTCTCCGCGGGTGCCGAGAACTCGATGACATACATCACCTTGAGTTGATGGTCGAGGAGGACTATGTCAGGCTTGTTGGCTTGGATTAGCCTGACAGTCGGGAACGAGTAGTTCCAGTAAATCCGGCATTTCTCGTTCTCGACAACGGACTCAATATCTCCGGGGACGTAAGGCAGCACTGGTGTCTGGTCTACCCCGTACGAGTGCCTTAGATGGTAGTATAGCACTCGTAAGGCCGCGTTATGTCGGTGGATGTAGGCCGAAATCGCATATATGGGGCATGCAGAAAGTAAATGCATGAGCGATTCCGGCGCCTGATGGCAGGTCCTGCAGTTGATATCAGGGTCCTCTACACGCCACACGCGGCTACGGTAGACCACGGTGTTGATAACACCATCTTGGCAGGCCATAATGAATCCCTCGGTATCCGACTTAAGCCCTGCTGACCTTAGAAAGGCGAAGGTCAGCCTGGTCGATAAACCCAGTGTTTCGATGTTTTTATAGAAGACACCATGCTGGGGTTTATCGACGTGCTGCGAAACAGATTTTCCTGTTGGGCAGCTCTAATTCGGGCTTTCAGACGATTTGGCTGAAGTTCGGTGACTGACTCAACATCAGCATCTCGCCGGCCTCCTGGCCTGATGTCAAATGCGAGACCGAATTCATCTGCGGCTCTTTTTGCTGCCTTGAACAGTCCTGCTCCCACTCCTACAGTTTCGTGATGTTTTACGAACCGCAAGAGGGGATTACATTCCATACTCAGTACTACTCTGCCATGCGTACACTCCAGACTCAAGAGTCCTCGGCCCCCCCGTTGACGTGGGAGGTACACACGAGGAACGGACGATCTAGGATGAATACTTCTGTGAATATTCATCATCTTGCGGGTATCTCTGTCTAATTGACGCAGCTCATCTACCCTCCACTTTACTACTCCGAAGGAGTAGAGCAGAATCGGAACGGCAAGCATATTAGTTGCAGACACCTTGTTCTTCCCCGAAAGTTCGTAAGACCAAATCTTTCGGAGGCGGTGTCTGTACTTGCCGCGGAGAGAATCTTTTTATTTGTGATACATCCTGGATGTGCCTTTGTTGCACACCCAGATATGTATAGGTCTCTCCGGCATCCAGATGTCTTAGGATGCTTCCGTCTGCGAGCTGCGCGTCTTCAGGAAATTCCCCGCATCGTCCTCTCTTGAGGTGGACGACTGCACATTTGTCCAACCCGAACTCCATACCAATTGCACGCGTATATTCTTCGACCACCCTAAGAGCGTTTTGTAGTTCGCACTCTCCGGAGGCATAAAGTTTAAGGTCATCCATATAAAATAGATGGGTGACCTTATGCCTCCGGTGGCTGGGTGGCCCACATTGATATCTGCGGGTTTGGCGGAGCCCAGCAGACAACGGCAGCAGTGAGATGCAGAGGAGTAGAGGACTCAGGGAGTCACCCTGGAAAACTCCTCTCCTAAATGCCACCTGCCCTGTCGTGACCCGCTGTGCACCTGATGTTATGGTGAAGCGGGTCTTCCAGAGCGGCAGCAGCTGTTCTATGCATCTCACTAGTGGTTCTGGTACCGCAAGACATTCGCATAAAGGTATTATTATTATTATTATTATTATTATTATTATTACGGCAAAAATATGACACAATATCGTAACAACTATTTAAATTACCATCCAAGATTTTCTTCCTCTACACGATAACTTTAATAGTTCCAGTAACATGAACTTTGTTCGATGCATACCAAATTTCAACCTAATTTTTAATAGTTGAAGATTCATCTAACATGTTGATAATATTTTTATTTTAGATTCAAGGAGCTTTTTGCACAACAGAATTTACATTTAAAAAGCTAATACTATTAGTATTATTAGTTGATTGAGTCGACCTTTATTTGATGATAATTCATGATACCACTGATCGAAACAAAATTTAAACGTTTTATGATCTTCATAATTTCTGTATTTATATATATTTTTACAAATTATATAAAAACAGGGCAAAGTCAGATTTAGTAGATGTTTACCACAACTAGTCATTTTCATATGAAATAATTGTCTTAATCACAAAAAAAACCGTCTTGGTGCAGAATGTAATTGCGTTGGTGATGTCGTCCTCAGACGCATGGTTTCATATGAATGATGAAAAATTGAGTACCTGAGTTTATAAACTAAACTAACACTCTTGCAGGTCAAAACAACTACTTTCTTCGATTTCAACCACCAATGAGGACTTATTAACTAGAGTTGCTAGTTTTTTTGAATTGCACTGTACAAATTTTTGGCAATAGAAAAACCGGTTACTTCATTTTATTTCGTAAAATTAAAATGAAAAACAAGGCAACTCGATTTACTTGGTTTTACTATTGCATTTTAAAAAACCTAAAAATTGTATGTTAACTTACTTCATTATTGAATTGCAAATGAGTAAATAAATTTTTTAATGTATCATTGAAAATTAAGGTTCCTTTAAGTTAAATCTTTATTGATAATTATTAATATCATAAACAACTTCACAATAACTTAGTAGCACATAATACGTTAGTAACAATATATAATACGTTAGTTACCATATCATAATACCCTAGATGCGAATTTTATTTTATAGCTATTATTTATGAACATGACGTGAATATTTTGACAGTTTTCAAATTTGATAGATACACCTGATACACCATTATTGTCCAAAATGATGGGCATGTACACTGAATCTTGCCTAGCAACATGCTTTTTCAGTTCGATGGTCTCTTTAGTACATGATACAGTGTTTATAGAAATGTCTCCAACTTGAATTTTTCGCGCAATGGAAACCTTCTTACTCAAGTTATCTTCTAAATACCCTCTTGCAACATTGCTCGATTCCCAACCACCAAGTTCTTGTAAATCTAATATGTCTCCACCAGCATTAAGAAGAAAATTTGCTGAAGATCTTCAAATACAATGACCAGTATACATTGTTGGATTGTTGGATTTTCAAGTTTGAGATACATAGCAATTTTCTCAGGTATTTTAGAAAAGAAATGGATACCACAAGGCTGAACGGTGCATTTTCCGTTTCTATATGATACGAACAATCTTCTATGCGGAGTATGAGTTGGACGTAATGCTATATATTCTTTCAAGAAAGCCACAGGATTAACGTCTCTGTCAGATATCACCGCAAAAAACTTTTTCTTGTGGGTTTTTGAGTCAGGCATTGTGATTACTAGCTTGCTCTCTAGAATTTCAACATTTTCCATGGACATTTTCGTTAATTCATTGGTTCTACAAGCTCCAATTCCAATTAAAAAAGCTACTTTCATCATTATAAATGTCTCGTCTGGGGCAGTACAAAGAAATTCCCTAATCTGCTCTTTCGTGAATACTTTCGATTTTTTAGCTCTTATCCCACATTTTTTTTCTTAATGAATCTTATCAAAGCGCCATACTTGTCGATTTCCACCCTTTCCTTCAACTCCAAACTAGCTCGTAACATAGAATATTTAGGCCACAAAGATGACTGGGAGTATTGATTTGAGAGTTTCCCAAAATAAGCAAGTATTACCGTTTCTCCAGCACCTTGAACCTGTTCTCTATCTCGCCACTCACAAAACTGAAGATATTCTTTTTCGTAATGGATTTTTGATTTATCCGGAAGCAAATCTAATCTTACAGTGTTAGCAGCAGCAAGTACATTTTCAGGAATATCAATATCTTCCATGATTTCGCCAAAGTTTGTCGTAATTATGACCATAATCTTTATGGCACGATAAAATGACAACCAAAGTTGCTGATTTTTTCACGTCATCGTTGTCAATGATACGATAAAGCTTTGAATGTAACTCGATTATTATGTAATTTAAACCATCTCAGACGTTGCCAGGCGACTCGGCTGCAACGTCCTCGATTATTATAAATCACATAATAATCTCGTTACATTAATAGCTATAGCAACACTGTTTTATGTTGATAACTGCCAAAATCTATAAAACAAAATACAAAATTTAGGCAGTAAATCTACATGCGCGCTCCAGGTTTTGATTACAGAACTTTGAGCGCGGCTCACGGCTAAACTATAAAAGATAATTATATACCGTCGTGGACTTTTTTTTGAGAATTTTATCCTCTATAACTTAGATCTTATAAAATTTTGACGAATTTGTTATGGTTCTCTCAACGTTTTGGGTAAGGTGTCGCGACGCGCCTTTTTTTTAAATGTTTTTTTAATTTTTTTTTCATACTTGTTCTGTCTGTCGAATCTGAAACTTTGGATCATTATACTTAGTTTTTAATTTTAATATTTTCCATAACTATCTAATTAATTTCAACTTCTCACCTCATTTTCTTGGACTAAATGTGGAGCCCAAACCTGAGAAACCAGACGTGATTTCTAGCAATTCTTTTCTTGCAACAGAATTTCGTGTTATAAGATTATATCTCCACTAAAATAAAATGTAAACAAAACAAACACTTTCAACACCTATGACCCGACCCAACATAAACCTTTATAAAATTTCTATTTTTTATTATGCATGAAGATGCCCAATGTTGTCAACCTATGACTAGGGCTGCCAGTCGCAGATTGACTTACCACCCGATAAATTTTTGGTAAAAAATACGCTGTATGAGAGGCCTGAAGTGTTTGGAGATGCCGCAATGATCTTAGTAATGCTAATAGCAGATCGGGCGCGGTAGCCAGCGGGTTCTTGACCCGTTTCGCAACGTTCGTCGATATGCGCGCCCATCAGATCCATTCCCACACATTACAACACGTACCAACAACTGGACATTTTGTCTATACTGTCTGTCGGCGTTGTTTATACCAAATATCTATACACGGTGACTCACGATCTTACAATCTTATGATGACGATAAAAGTGTGTTCAATTGAATCGGCCTCGTAAAACAGAGACAAATAGCGTACCTAGTTTTTGTATTGTTTAAAACTTGATGCACTATTCCTGAGAACAGGAAAAATACTCGCGACGAGTGATTTCAACCTCTATTAATAACAGATTGCGCACGAGGTACACGCTATTTTTTCTACGACTGCATGTGTAAGAACCAATGGAAAGTAGGTAATTTTTTAATCTTCTACAATGCAAAAAGTAGTTTTTGTTTTGCTTCTTGTTTCTATGAGAATATGTGGGAAGTAAGTAATCTAGAGTTACCATTGAAAATCAAGAATCATTCTTAAACACCACACCACAGAAATTAGACAACCCCCTGAATTCAAAACCGAAGCTGTCTAGAAGATGGTTACACTTGAAGAGACGTGAACATACAACCATTCCTACAGACATTGCCAGTGCTAGTGGGGGAATTCGAACCCGCTCCTACGATAGTTAGATTTCCAGTCATATTTGCCATCGCCCGCTCTAGGTAACGACACCGACTCCGTGGTGTAGTTTGGCTTTACTTATGTTTATTAAAGCAGAAATTGATATTAACATTGCAATTATTACAATTACCGACTTTAATAGCAGATAGTATATAATATTGTGTCGATATAGCATTCCTAGTTGACGAGGATGGTACTACGTCAAAGTCGTCTTGGATATCATGGAATTGAGATGTTCTAATTTCATCCAGAATTTTATTTGCCATATTCACTTTATTTTCAAAAGTTCTCGATAGAGCCATCTGAAACCTCGATAGAGCTTTCTGAAACCTCTATTGAGCTTCCATGCCTTTGGGAACTGTAATGTCTTCTCCAGCATCAACTAGTGCAGTCTCTAAATGTCGACGGAAATGGTGGTTGGTATAAAAGGGAGGATTTGGGAATTCTAAATAGTGTGTTGCTATATTTTTGGATATTTTACCAACGTCATTTAAACCAACTGGTTATAAAACATTGTTCTATTGCAAGTATTTTTGATTTCTTAGGCTTGTAGCCAAAATGTACTCCATGTGTTTTTGTATTTTTTGAATTGTTACACAAGTTACTGAAATCCTCATATTGTTTTCCATAATTTTTTCTTGACTTAGCTGGCAGAAGCTCAAAGTGGCCTCTTTTGTAGCTTCTTTTTATTTCAGGAGGAATAAAATGTTCCTCTAAACTTTCTAAATTATTCACATTTCTTTATTCAACATTTAAATCAAACACCACGAAATTAATTTAAAAATGGTTAACCTTGCTTACACCATTACCTCAGTTACTAACACAAATTCCATAAGTTTTTCAAAGCCGTCTCTTTTTTGAAGTAAGAGATACATTATTTTTATTCTCAAATTAGTTTTTGTTTTAAAATGCAGAATCGGAGGCGCATAAATAGCTTATATACCACGGGACTAAAGGGTCCTTTAATCACTTGGTGTATAATATACTATTCCGTTACTGTACAAGCGCATTTTTCTCTTTTACACTAGTCATCTACCTCTTGATTTTTCGAGTAACAAACACAATATTGCGATGTTTGCTTCTGCTTTAATTTCTGATGGACTACATATAAAATGTCACTTTCATCGTCTATTTTAACATCAACTTGTGTGAACTATTGAAATACAAAAACTTAAAAAATTGCTATATTTGAAGTAAAAATAGCTAATGTAATTTTAGGTTTTGGTAATCCGATTTTGCATTCAGGGTAGATTTATTTTCTTTCTGGACGCGTGTTAAAATTACTGAGCGATAAATTCAATTTCGAAGATCGTTATAATTGAGCATTAGGAGCTCTGTTGGGAATGCGAATAATATACGTTGTTTAATAATCAAGTTTGAGCTAAATCAATTAATAGATTCAATAAAGTAATAATAATACGGATTTCTCAAGATATAACTCGTTTGTCTAGTGAATATTTATGTATTTACATGGGACATCTGTAGATAAAATAGTAGATTATAAATGACGGAAATGTAATAATAACGTGTACTCAGTGTTAAAACAACTGCGAGAAATAAACTGCAGCCAAGATTATGTTAGCAATTACTTCATCTCTACCAGTTGTTCTATCACCTTTGTTTATGACTAATGTTTTTAGTACAGGGTGATCGTAAATACGGGGCAATACTTCAATGGTCGATTGTAAACACAAAAAGAAGTACAGTTTCTGAATTGGGTTGGAACATTTGTTGTGAATCCTAACACGGACGCTGATTACCACAAAAGCATGTTGAACAAACCAGACGAACAATTCAAACTAGATTCAAGAAGCATATGGCTCATATCAAATATGGTAAAACAGAAGGGTCTAGTGTTATCCAACATGCTTTTGAGAACAACTATAAAAGAGATAGTAGCAATTTAAGATTAATTAGGGATGTAACAAATACTGAACACCAGGATGTATTTGAAGGCTTGGAAAGTACAGAGTGTAAAAATAGTATGAAAAGTAACAGAGGGCCAATCACATATAGTCCGTTATATTGGTTAGTGAGTTCACTAAACCATAATAATAGGTTAGGTATAAATATGATACATTATTAGTATAAGGTTAGTTTTAACTATCTCTAGAGGATGCCAAATTTGTTAGCGAAACGCACGTCGAGTGCCGTATATGGTCTTTGGTGTTTCATGGAAAATCGCGTCAGTGCAGTTTGTTATATAGTCCAATACCGAGTAATGAAGGTGAAACAAGCCCTAAAAGAAAAACATAAAAGTAATTTTTTATATATTTCTTCTAAACATTGCCAACAAAATGATAACCTTCTATATGCTGATGACCTTAAATTATATTGTAAGATCACTACGCTCTCTGATTATGAAAATCTACAAAGTAACCTTAATACACTTGATAGTTGTTTTAGCCTGGCTATTGCCCTAACGTGAAATAATAAAAATATCATGTATCACCTATATTTAAATAAAAATAGTGAATAAAGTGAAAGTGAATTTCCACCTTTATATAAGAATATATCAAATTTTCATACGTAATAGACTGCCAGCAAAAAAAAATAGTTTTTAGTGAGGGGCGATGGTAGCCACTCACTCCAGTCAACTAGTCGGCGGGGGAGTGGATAAGAAGGGTGGTTCTCTGAATAATTAATTGTACTAAGGATTTTAAAAATGCCTCAACATTGCGTCTATTATTTATCACGTTTATAAGATCAAGGCTCGAGTATGCATCTATCATATGGAGTCCTATATATGCAACATACATAACGTTGCTAGAGAGAGTTCAGAGAAGATAACTGAAATCTGCTATTTTTCTATTAGATGGAGTCTATACTAAAAGAGGTGTACCCCAGGAGCAGTTTCTTGCGAAATTTGAGCTGCAAAGTGTCTTTGTTAGACGCAGACTGCATTCAGTAGAGTTTCACGCGTGTGCGATCCTTGGATGTTGCTCTCAAACCGTAAGAGTCTTCCAAGTGAAGCCACAAAGGTGCGACTGGCTCCCTGTCAGTGGTTTCCTTTAGTGTCTTTTTTTGAGTTTTGTCCATCATTTTAACTCAGCTACACCGTGCTGATGAAGACCAATTAGTCAGAAACACGTGTACACGGTTTGCATCTTTCTGCCATTTGCAATTTTTGCATTTTTCCACCGTGCAATTTTTTCTTTTTGCGGGAATACCCGATAATTCTTTATTTTTTACGTATATATATATATATATATATATATATATATATATTTATTAAATATGATTTGAAGGAAACAACTACTCAGCGGGCAAATACCCCGACCTGCATTGAATTACACCTTCAAATTATGATAGATGGAAAGCCAATATCATATATATATATATATATATATATATATATATATATATATATATATATATATGTCACAATATTCATGGTTCATTAAAAATAAGGTGTTTAAAAGGGACAGATAAGAAATCAGCTAAATTGGCAATTACTTTTAGCAGTAATATCATGAAATGTAATTTAGTAATAATACTGTGGTCAAATTTGAAAATTGTTGTTTGATATAACCATAAAATATTTTATAATAAAGAAATAACAAAATGTGTTGAGAGCCATGAGGCAAGAAATAAAAAAAATATTAAATGAACATAGTTATTAGAATTTTAGTTATATTGTTATAATATAGAAGTACATACCGTACAGATAATTAACAAAACATTGTAATTAAAATAAAAGTGAAAGTGATAAATTTGAGGAAGCATGCAATCATCATAAGTTACTTGAAGTCAGTTTGGAAACCATGAAATATAAATGTCAGCTAGTATAGCACAATTGATTTAGTCATCCAGGGTAACTAGGAAAAACAAAAAATTTGTTGAGAGGATCAAAAATTTGAGTGGAAGGGGATGTTTTTTTTTTGAGGGGAGAAAAAAAAGGACAAGAGAGGAAGAACGGGTAAAAATACAAGTATAGTAAAGAAAGAAAGCATTTATAAATAAAGCGCAGTATAAGAAGTTAAAGCAGAATAAATAACAAAACAGAAGATAATTAATAAAATTGGAAGAAGATTGAAAATAATAATAATTGAATGCAAAATTGATAAGGAAATCAAAATATTTATTGTCCAAAAATCTTTGGTTTGTGAAGAAATTAAATATTGGAAAAGTGAATGTCAAAATTAATGTCAGATGAGGAGAATTTAAATTTAAGAAAATAATAAGAAGTTTGGAGAATACGAGAAAGGGAAAACTTCAAGGGTGAACGAAGGAGACGGAGTTTATGTTGTTTGCGTATAAGTGTTAGAAATATAAGGAAATTGGTCAATGTCAGAACATTAGTAAATTTAAGGAATCAGATTGGTAATTATTATTATAAAAGTTAAAATCATTATATGATCATTTGGTATATGATAAACTCTATTTAAAACCAATGTCAGAACATTATTAAATTTAAGGAGACAGATTGTTAATTATTTTGTAAAAGTTGGAAATCATTATATGATCATTTGGTATTAATCTTGGCCTCAATTTAATTTATAATGTTCTAGAACCTGCTCTTTTGAGATAAGTGTTTCATGTTCAAAGTACTTCAATCTAAAATCCAAGTTAATGTATTAATTTGGTTGGAGCTCAGCATACTTAAATTGTGAAATTGAGTAAATTAAAAGTAAAATAAATTATAGAAATAAAATAGCATAATATATTGTGATGTATATATTATGTATTAGATATCTTTGCTATTCTTTATATATGTAGATATTCTGTATGTGTGTATGTATGCGTATATGTGTGTATTCATGCATGTCACTAATGCCGTACCCGGGTGGCACGCCGAGTTTTGGTTTGGTCGTGCCAACATTGTGACATCGGTCGGGGTGTTGGCGTGATGGGATTGACGCTTGGCGTGCTACTTGGGTAATAGTTATACTGTAATTGGGCTTTTGCCCGTTGGATATTTCACTGAAATAGATAAATAAATAAATAAATAAACGGCTTGAAATATGAAATTGTTATTTTTTACTGGAATAACGGGTAGTAGGGCTCATGTTTGTGGAATTGTCCCCTCAAAATAAAAAAAAAATAGGGAAAAAACAACAATTTTACGTCAGTCAGTGCCTTTTTTAAAGGATAAGATTAACGTGTTTCAGCGTTTTCCAAATAATTTAATAACAATATTATGAATATTGTGCGAAACTAAATTATCATTAAATGGAATAATTGAAATACAAAATCTACAAAAGATATTAAAATCGCCTCATACATTAACCTGATAAAAAATACACTTGACATTATTTTTAATAAAGGCCTAGCCCAATCAAGTTTCCCTCACCGTGTTTTAAATTAATATTTGCCCATTAAGTAATAACAAGAATCCTATAAAAAAAACTCTTAATTATTCCAAATGCTCATTCAAAAATAAACACACCTGTTTGATGATCTAACTCCATTTATACAACCTGTTCACAATCAGTTTTTTTTTAAATAATCATGTCTGAGACTATGATTAAAACTTGAACATTAAATAAATATTTTGGGGTTATGTTATAATGATATAATTGTATAGGTATATCGCAAGAATAAATTGTTTTTCTCAGAATAAACTCGATTCTTTATAGGGTAATAGGTATGTTTGTTCATAAATGTATATTTTACGGTAAGCGCACTTTATGAGGTGTAACATAATATTCAGTTTATTGTATAACCGGTAATAATTTTTCAAATTGCCCATTCAAACCACAAATTGAGAGGATTGTTAAGAATTAAATAAAGTAGGTTCAGGTTATAAACTAGATAAACCAATTTAAAAACTGCTAGTAAGAGAACTGATGGTAAAGCTGGTTCGCCTTCATTTACATTAGCAGAATTTGAAAATGTATAAATTACCCACCCCTTATCATCGTTATAGTCCAGTCACATTAGAGGTTTCACCTCGGAATGAGAGATAATAAGCTGTAAACTTGTATAAACCTTTGTTTTGGCGTTCTAAAAGTTGTCTCAAAAGTCTCATAAAATCTCGTGTCCGCGTCTTAAGATATTCAAGGTCAAAGGTCACAAAAATCGGTTTTTTGCAAATATCTCGCTTTCTATGGTTTTAATGCCATTTGCATTTATTATAAAAATTGTAGAGAATAAAATTCTCTACAACTTTTGCCCCAAACATTTTTTTTATATACTCAACCGTTTATGAGATAGAGGGCGGAGAGCGCGCCGCGCTTACCTATTCACAGCATAATGCAAGGTCAACCGTAAGTCCCGGTAAATAATATGCCGTATAAAGTCTATACATCATTAAAAAATATATAATTATAATAATTTGCATTGTTTATTAATTAATACATTGTATTTAATGATATTTTTAATTTATCGAATATATATTTGTTTAATATTACTTACCTTTCCGTGTAATCAAAAAATTGTTCAGTGGAATACTTTAAGTATATTTTAATTATATTCTAATATATATGTTAATTATATTTTAAGTAGAAAAAGAAGAGAGTAAATACATTTTAATTATATCTTTATTTAGAAATACTTTTTCATATATTTATTACAGTTGAAGTTCAAATGTGGGGAAGTTTTTCAAAAACTTTTATAATTAGAAGGACTTGAGTCTTAATTTTCTTCTTCTTCTTCTTCATCGTCTTCCGGTCGCTTGAAAATTTCCAATTCAGTATCATTATTTTCGTTGTCAAGGATATTTGTCTCTAGATCTTCGAGAATTTTGGGGTCAAATGTACTATCTTCATCGAGATCGCTTTGATACGGTGAAGCATTGAGGCACGCTTGCCCATTACACTGTCCACAAGCTAAAGAACATTGCAACTCCGATTTGCTGCATCCGCAGCGTGAACCACAACCATTCTTGCAGTTGATTACACGGAAAGGTAAGTAATATTAAACAAATATATATTCGATAAATGAAAAATATTATTAAATATAATGTATTAATTAATAAGCAATGCAAATTATTCATAATCATATATTTTTTAATGATTCATAGACTTTATACGGCGTATTATTTACCGGGACTTACGGTTGACCTTGCTGCTGTGAATAGATAAGCGCGGCGCGCTCTCCGCTCTCTATCTCAAAAACGGTTGAGTATATAAAAAAATGTTTGGAACAAAAGTTGTAGAGAATTTTATTCTCTACAATTTTTATAATAAATGGAAATGACATTAAAACCATAGGAAGCGAGACATTTGCAAAAAACCGATTTTTGTGACCTTTGACCTTGAATATCTTAAGACGCGGACACGAGATTTTATGAGACTTTTGAAACAACTTTTAGAACACCAAAATAAAGGTTCATACAAGTTTACATCTTATTATCTCTCATTCCGAGGTTGACCCTCTTTTTTGGCTTAAGTGACTGGATTATTATTATTGCCTATAGAAAAAAAAGTTTTAAGTAAAAGTTTTGTGGTTATGACTGAATTTTGTTAATATTACTAATATTATTAATATTAATTACATACTTTTTTAAGCAAATTTTAGAAACTTAAACAAGGAGTGAAAAACCAATGTTTTCTGCAATTTGGTAGTAAATTGACCTTAACTTTTTCCTTTTTCCAAAGTACGAACTATCTTGCACAACAGAGGTGAAACTGGAATTTCGAAGAAAATGGCAAGGCTTCCTAATTTCGATATTAATATAAAATCGACATTAATTTAAAATATTGTAATTTTAACCAACAAAACATAATAGCTCTTTAACGTTATTAATAGGAATGTCTATTCATTTTATAGTTAAAAAACTTAACAACAATCGATAAAACTATAAATCGATGTGTATAGATAGGTAAGTATCAATGGCGGCTGATGGATTTAGGTTGTACCATATCTTAGTATTGGCGCATGAAACCCAAGCTATATTTGAAGGCAAAACTATCAGTACTGAGGGAAGGAGTTTTGCAGTTATGACATTTTGAAATTTAAGATCTTAACTGTGTAAATTTCAAAATGTCATAACTTTACAAAAAAATCAAAATTTTCGAAAACCAAAAAAAAGCGAGGTGATAAATTTTCCTTCTGATTATGAAAAAAAATTTGTTTACAAATATTTTACTAATGATCTAGAAGTAATCTGGGGTGGCAGCGCATTTTTGTAATTTTTTTTTTCAAATTTTTTTTTCAATTTTTTTTCTGCAAAACCTCTTCAATCAATAGGTACTGATAGTCGTCGTGTCTTAAAATATTGCTTGGGTTCCATGCTCCCATATTGAGATATTATTGTATAACCTATATCCACCAGCCGCCATTGGTAGGTATTAAAAGAAAGTTACAAAAACCTGACACTAAAATTATAACCGGCAATGTGTCGAGGTGATGAATTCTTAATGTTTTACATGAAGGTAATACCAAATTTTCCCATAAACTGAATGTGTTGAAGAAGAATATTATGAAATCATATTATGGTCCACAATTTCTTGAAGAGAATCTGGCAGACCAATTATGCCTTAGGGTGATGGAAATGATAATAAATCCATTCATAGTTCGAATAGCAGAGATACTGGAGAAGAATTTGATATCAACAACTCTTACCACAACATACAAGAAAGAGGCTTTTAAGACAGAACCTATCTTGGACTTTGAATTGATTGTCGATGTGCAATATCATAGCCCGCCCACTATCCAGATTTAACTCCTTTGGATGTTTTCTTATGCAGATATATTAAATCAAAAGTGCACGTAGAACCCTAGTCCATTATTGATTTAAGACAAAGAATAAAAGAGGTATATGCCAAAATCAACGCGAACATGTTTGAAAAACTTGAGAACTGTTTTATTGCCAATATCAGTAGGGGAACATGTTGCTTTGTATCAAACCATTCAAAAGTTAGACGTTTTCAATAATTAATTCCAATGTCAACTTCAGCTTATCATGTTCATAATGTAAATTGAGCCATCCAACACAAACCTGAGGAAATATTTACTATAAGTTCGTATTTGGCGATTACAGTAACATAACTGAGGTTCGCCACTTTAACTAATTTTGCTGTCATCAGTTACCGATTTTTATTTAATAATGGTTTGAGGACAGAGCACGTTTATCAGTGTCATGTTGTAAAAGTCTGACCTTACATGACTCGAACAGCTGCGTATTAAGTAATTTTGTAGATGTATATTTAAAAGAACCATTGCCTTTGGTAGGGGCCACTATATGCACATTTCTTATAAAGAAGCAGAGTATTATTTTACACTAGATGATCTATAATTTTGTTGCCACATTTCACATACCAGGAATTAAAGAAACCCTGGATTACTACCCTGAGAGGTCCAAGGATCATAATTGCACAATTAATCAGTTCTCTTCCGACTTTTACTACAAATGTCCCACATCAGTCGAAGGAAATTCCCCACACTTTTATTTTACTAATCGTAGAGATCTACCAACTTGCAAATGACTACAATGCCGGTCCTGTCAACTCGTGTTATTTCATCTTTCGAGACCATACTACTTGTTTAACCGCTAGCCAACTTCACGTCGCTTATTATCCCATTATTTATACTCCGATGGATTTTGAATACGATGGCCTACAAATAATATCCCACGAAGTACGGTGGTATTTTACTTGATGAGGACTCACGTCGTTTATGTTGCACGTTGTTATCTTTATATAGAATAAAATGGAAAAGAATATCGAAGACCGTCGAAGACGACAAACAAGATAAAATTTCAGGCCTTTTAAAATTCCTGATTTAAAACATATGAAGATAGTTTATCCTTTAAACTGTAATTTAGTGAGTGTGGGAAATTTGAGACAGACACAGGAATAATATGAATATGAGAGCAAATTGTCAGGTACTTCATCATGTATATAATACTGAAAAACCATTCCTTTTCATCGGTGAATGAAGGAAAAACTCGCATGGATTAAATTATGCCCTATGTGGCTTTGAAGGAGTCTCAGATAATATCCGATATTCTAGCAAATATTAAAATTGCAATTCAAAACGCTTTAGAATTCTATGGATATTGAAAACTTCTTGATTACCTACCAAGAACATCCCACAAATCTTCAGTTGGATTCAAATCTGGACATTTAAATTACTTTGGTTCTATACGATCAGTGTGGAGTTCAGCTTTGCCGTACGCCAATAAAAAAATTTTGCCAATGTAAGGGGCGAAAGCATAACGTACCGTTCTAAAATGTCCATAATGTTCAGAGAATCTCCATTTACTAGACAGTTGTTTACAACACATCAAACTTACCAGTGCCAACTGTGGCTTTAGATCGTCAAAATATTGTTAGAATGGAAATATTAATGACTATTCAGACAGCCAAGACCACTGTGCCGATCCTTTGTATATTTCAGAAAGATTTAGTGATCTTTACTTAATTGCTCAAAATGAATTGAATGATTTGGTACGTGACTTGGGACTGTCAAAACAACAAGCAGAACTTTTTGGTTCCCGACTTAAGGAGTGGAACTTACTGGTTAAAGAAACAAAAATTACGACTTTTAGAAAAAGAAATGCAACATTTTCTGCATTTTATAATATGGAAATTCTCTATGCGCGTATACTGATATTGATGGTTTAATGCAAGAACTTAATATTGTGCATTCCCCTTCTGAGTGGCGTTTATTAATAGATTCCTCCAAATACAGTTTAAAAGCTGTATTACTATATAATGGAAACTTAGAACCTATATACCAATTGCCCATTCAGTACCAATGAAAGAAGATTATGACAGTATGACCACCACTTTAAATAAAATCATTACAACAAATAGAGATGGCAAATAGGTGGGAATTTAAAAGTAGTAGCCATTTTAGTAGGGCTTCAAGGAGGCTTTACAAAGTATTGCTGTTTTCTTTGGATAATCATCCTGGATGAATCATCCAAGATGAATGCTGCATCATGTTTTAGGTGCATTGTGCCGTGTCCAAGATAAACGTATCATTCACATACACCCTTACAACATGCCAATTCGGATGAATTTGCTATTTTCATGTCGCAAACGTCAATTTATGCAGATCCTAGAGTCCTCTAATATCTTTAACCTTATCAATCAAGAATACGCGGGTCTCCACTTCATGTAGTTGGAACCAGCGAATCTTGTGTGAATTTAATAGATATTCCACAACGAGCACTAGAAGAGCTTCTATAACTTTAGACATCCCTATCACTTACAACCTGTCCAAGGTTTACGCAACGTGACGAAGAACTTAGAATGGATTTTTCTCGATGGGTTCTCCATCCAAAACTACAAAAATTTCTTATTACATATTTATGGACATTTTCCAGTTGACCTCTATTCAGTATTCCTGGAGTGGTTTGGAACCTTTGATGTGAAGATAACACTGAGGTAGTTTTCCACGAAACACCAAAACACTATGTACTGCACTCGATGCGCGTTTCGCTAACCAAGTTGGCATCATCTAGACATGATTAAAACTAAACTAACAATCTACCCTATTTATACCTAAACTATTGTCACGGTTCGGTGCACCGTGACCCACTAACCAATAAAGCGTGATATTTTAGACAGGCCCTCTGTCACTATTCATCCTACTTTTACACTCTGTGATTTCCAAGCTTTCAAATGCATCCAGCTGTCTAGTATTTGTTACATTCCTTATTGCTGAAACAACAGGACGTATCGACTTTCCTGGTTTATATATCTTAGGCAAGCAATACAGTCTAGGTACACTTGGTTAGATACATGTAACCTCTTATTTAAAGCTGGAGTAATAAGGTTATTGCAGGATTTAAGTACATTTCTTACTTCAGTAAACATTTTTGGTAATGGATTTCTAGAAAGTTTTTTACAAGGACCATTACTAATTAGATTGTCTACCCTTTCATAGTAATCCTCTTTATCTAAAATAACAACCTTATTGCCCTTATCAGCTTTTAAATAAAAAGCAATCTTTTTCACGCAACCATTTGACAATTTTTCTGTCTTTTTTTAGATTTTAACTTTCTATTAACTTTAGTGACAATATTTATCGAGATTTCTGCAAGCTTCTCTGGCAAATCCTTTAGAGGAATCAGGAAGATATTGAATTGAACTTTCAACACTTTCAACACTTGCAACAATCTCATCTAAAATGCCTTCAGAGGCAGGTAAAGCAAAATTTAATCCCTTGTTAAGGAGATCAATTTCTTCTTTATTAAACGACTCTGAGGAATGATTTTCTATAATGCTGATAACTTTTTGAGGAACATTCCATTGAGACCAATAGTGAGCAATATAGGTAGTCCCACATATAATCTTTCACAGTTTTTATCTAAGATAATAAGTAACGTTTTAGGAAAAACTGAATCCTTTGTTAAAGACTCATGGCAATTTTGTGAATTTATAAAAAGACAGACAGTTCCTAGAGATCATATCATTATTTCACTTGATGTTACCTCACTATATACTAATATTCCAACAGATTTAGCAATAAAATGTATAAAAAATAAATGGTCCGAAATTAATAAATATTCACCCATTACCCAAGACGAATTTATCAAAGCAATAACCTTATGTCTAAACTCTACATATTTCACGTACAACAATCATTTCTTCTGACAAATATTCGGAACCGCCATGGGGTCACCTATATCGACCACTATAGCAAATTTAGTAATGGAAGAATTAGAAAATAAAGTATTAAAATCACTAAACTATAAACCAAAATTCTACAAAAGATATGTAGACGACTGCATTATTTGCTTACCAAAAGATAAAATAAAATATACGGTTAATATTTTCAATAATTATCACTCAAGGTTACAATTCACTAAGGAAATAGAACAAAACAATAGCATAAACTTCTTAGATTTAACAGTTAAATATAATAAGGATGGTATTATCGAAACCAACTGGTACACAAAAGAAGTATGGTCGCAAAAGATACTTAAACTTTAAATCCCACACATCAAACAACTACAAAAAAAGCGTCATCAATAAATAGCCTAACAGATCGTGTCATCCAACTTTCACATCCAAAATACAGACCAAATAATTTGAAAAAAAATCAAAAAAGTTCTAGAAGCAAACCCCTACCCTAAACACTTTTATGAACCAATAATAAAAAAAAGAATACACAAAAACTATAATAAAACAACCCACACACCAAATAATAGTAATAATAAATATGTATCCATGCCATACATACCAACAGTATCCGAAAAAATAGCAAGCGTATTTAAACAACACAATATAAAAATAACCCATAAACCATACATTACCACGAAAAAATTTTTCACAAACTTTAAACCTAGACTACCAACCGAAGACGAAACTAAACACTGTATACAAGATAGACTGCAACGACTGTAATGGTACCTATATAGGCCAATCTAAACAATATCTACATAAAAGAGTATACACGCACAAATATTGCATAAAAACTCAAAACCAAAACACGACAGCACTAGCCAAACACGCCATAGAACAAAACCACCGATTTAATTTTAACAACATACAAATATTAGAAAAAGAACCTAATTATAACCGAAAAAACATACATGAAATGCTGCAAATAAAAAGACATACCAACGCCATAAATAATCACACTGATATAGAAAATTTAAGCGAAACCTATTTTAACTTAATTAAATGATTGGGGTACAATACAACATGAAATTAATTTTTACGTCTGACCAATACAAAATAATAATTCTTGAAATAAAATATCTAATTATATATTCACTATTTAAGCAAAACACCCACAATAAACCATATACATTCCAACGTTATCTCTGTAACATAAACCAAACTTTAAGAGCCCACAAACTATGTTAAAATATCTCAGTTGCGTTAAAACCGACAACCAAACAACATGTAACAAAAAATTTTAAAACAAATTCCTAATAATTAATAGTGTAAGTAAATTTTAACGTACAATAATCGTAACTGTATTTTTAAAATATTATGTTAATTGTAGTTCTCTGATGATGCTGTAATAAACCGAAACGTTAGAAAAAAAATTAAATTAGTTATACCTGACCGAAATCCCCACAAAAAAAAACTATCAATATTAGTTAATTGATATAAACATGTTCCTCTGAAAGTCACACCATTGTTCATGTTCTAAATTATCAAACGGTTGCGTGAAAAAGATTGTTTTTATTTAAAAGCTGATAAGCTTTATTTAAAATAACAACAAGGTTGTTATTTTAAATAAAGGGGACTATTATGAAAGAGTAGACAATCTGATTAGTAATGGTCCTTATAAAAAACTTTCTAGAAATCCATTACCAAAAATGATTACTGAAATAAAAAATGTACTTAAATCCTGCAGCAAACTTATTACTCCAGATTTAAATAGGAGGTTACATGTATCCAACCTAAGTATACCTAGATTGTACTGCTTGCCCTAAGATACATAAACCAGGAAATTCGATACGTTCTATTGTTTCAGCAATTGGATCGCCGACTTACCACTTATCAAAATGTTTAACAGAAGAGTTCGAAAATTTGACTACTGCACCATCTAATTTCTCAGTGATTAATTCCAATGATTTCATTATTAATGTGAAAAGTAATCAGTTGCAAGAAGGTGAAATTTTGATCTCCTTTGACGTTTGTTCATTGTTTCCAAGTGTTTCGATACCACAGACCTTGGACTATCTTAAGGATCTACTCGAATTAAACAATCTCATTCAAGATATAATGAAAGAATATGTTCAACTCACTAAACTTTGCATGCAACAAAATTGTTTTCAATTCAACGATAATTTCTTCGAACAACATGATGGAACAGCAATGGGTAACTCTTTGTCACCATTGATTGCCAGTTTCTTCATGAACAGATTCGAGACGAAAGCAAAAGAAGAATTCGAGTATTTTCCTAGGGTTTGGCTTAGGTATATGGATGATATTTATGCAGTTTTTGATACAAAAATCGCTGATATTGACAACTTTGTATCTAAATTAAACAGTCGTTTCGCGTCAGCTAAATTCACATATGAAATTGAAAACTATGGACAACTACCATTTTTAGATATATTTAATAATTAGAAATAGTGAAAATAAGTTAGAATTTAACATATACAGAAAAGATACCAGTACTCTAAGATATATTCCTAATGACTGTCACCATTGTGCTCAACACAAAATGGCGAGTCTTAATTATCTAATTAATCGTCTATTAAGCTTTTCTCTCAATGAGGAGAGGTTTGAAAAAGGAAAGGCATTGATTGAGGATATAGCTGCGAGTAACGGATATTCTGTAAGTTTAATTGATAAAATAATTAGGAAACGAAAATTTAAAGTCGCTTCGAAATTCCTCGACCTTTCAAAATGAAAGAGAAAATCCAAAATTTGCATCTATTCCATTGGATCCTCGATTGACCCGTGATATTAGTTAGATTCATAAAAATGCTGACTCCCATCGAGTTCTGACAGGAGAGCCTTTTCTGGATGAGATTGATTGCACTTTCATATTTTTTAAAAACATTCATAAAATATCAATTCAACGTTACTTTTTTTGAAAAAAGAAATTCATAGATACTGAAAATAACAAACGATAATTTCCAGTACCGAATTTTTTGTACTCGAATACCAAAGTTTTTACCCTAATATCATGAATTTATTGTGCGCTATTATTTTGTAATTAAAGGTAAATTATTTTGATTTTCAAATTCTCAGAAAGAACGCGTTCTGTGGCCCATATTTATAGGAACTTTTATTTTTAAAATGGGGCCTTCTAACGACTGTTGAAGTTCTGCTAATAAAAAGTGAAACGGTGGTTTATAAATATACCACTTGTTTGTGAACCACTCTGCAGAGGGATGCGATCGTTGCTGAATCCGTCCCTGCCAGTAAAAGTTAGTCAGACAGCGTGGCGGCCGAGATAATGAGAAATGGGCGAAGCGTTAATTACAGAGCACTGATCGCACGTCATTGCCCGGCCCATAACCATAAGGATGATACATGGACAATACAGCTATTCCATTTTCAAGACACATTTATTATTTTTATTTTATGCGTATTAGACATTAACTGCTGATGGCAATTTTATGCTACAGGCATAGACTGTAGAAAAATAGGTCACATATGTGGTTTTTTTGCAATTGTTGTTATTAACGAACTTTTAATTTGATATAATGGGTACTAGAACTTTTCGTGCGAAGAAAAGTACGGTGATAGTATTTTTGTTGGATACTGTAATATACAGGGTGGGGCAATAGTGCGTCGGCCTCGATATCTCGAGTTCAACGATAGCTAGAAATTTTTTAAAAAATTGTAAGTAAACTAGATAAAAATGTCTATAACTGGAAATTATTTTCGACCATACAAGGCGAGCCAAGCCGAAATTATTATTATTGGCTATCTCCCAACCACTTTGATGTAATGAATTTTTTTTGTTGAAATAATGCCATCTGCAGATGGATATTAAAAAAATCACCACAGTCACAATTATAGGTTTTAAGAAAAACGTATGTGAATACCAGTTACGAGACATCTAATTTATGTTTTTGAATTATTTTCATTTTCTCAAAATGTACAGGGTGACCAGAAATTAGTTTTCAATTAAGAATTTTTTAAATTGAATTTTCTCAATTTTTTCAAATGGAACATCCTGTATATTTTTCAACAATGTGATGTAAAAATGAAAAAAAGAACATTTTTTTGAAAGTACTTCCCTATGGCTTATTGCAACCATTTTCGTTTTATAAATAAATAAGTGTTTACTTTTCAATTAAGAACTTTTTAAATTGAATTTTCTCAACTTTTTCAAATGAAACACCCTGTATATTTTCGACGATGTGATGTAGAAATGAAAAACGACCATTTTTTTGTAAGTACTTCCCTATGGCTAATTGTAACCATTTTCGTTTTATAAATAAATAACTGTCAAATTCAAGAATAAACTTAACAAGAGAGGTTCCCTCAAATAATTCATTAGAAAAATTTATAATAGGTGTTCGACGTGTTGCCCATTTTGATTGACACACGTCTTTATGCAATTTTGAAATGAGGCCATTTAGTGGGACCACTTCCATTGAAATGAGTAAATAGTATTTAACCAGTCCTTTACTGCAGCTATCCGAAGCTTGTTCCCGACTAGGCCCCTTAAAACTTTTGAATATGGGTGTGATTTTTCCGAAATACAAGGATTTTCAGGCCGTCTTAAAATCCATTGTACTAGCACTACTAGCTGGCGATATAAAGATACATAATTTAAAAAAAAATTTTTGTTGTAATGTTTAATTCGTCTAAAATAAAATACCGTTAACTGAACCTAAAATTAAATAACTTTTAATATAAATATACAATTAATTAAATATAATTGATTCTTTTAGCTACATTTTAAAATTGATTTATGGCTAATTACCACAAAACAGGAAGTCATAAATTAAATAGTCCATTGTGTTATAACGCGTATCGCACTTAGCAGCATTTCTGTTTTGACTTTTATTGCTAAATTACCTATTAATTAAATAATATAGTTATAAACTTTAAAACCGGGATATCGCATCGACAAAAAGTTGCATCGAATCGGCATAAAGAAAATTAATTATTGAACAAATAGTACAATTGACACAGTATATATTTTTTATTTAACGTGGCATAAACTAAAAATACAACGTGGTCAAATTGCCATTTTTATCGCATTTTCTCACAAATGCAACTAAACTGCTCAACAACTGAAACGAAACATATTAATCAAATTCAAAACCGTATAACTTCTAAATTATTTTCAGTTCGTTTTCGGTTCTTAGAACCTCTGTCATATCGCTTGTGTATTATTTGCGATGTTTTAAAGAAACACAATATTGAGAAAACAGAATGGCCACAAAATTTCCGAACATGAATCCCATTGAATGTGTCTGGAGCAGAATGAAACTTCGGCTATGCGAAGAGAGGTTGAAATTCAGAATTTGAGCGAACTCTCGAATATAATTTGGGAACAATGGGAAACTGTTTCTAAGAATTTTATCAGCTAGTTGGTGGAGAGCGTGCCAAGAAGAACCACAGCTGTCATGCGAACAAAAAGGTGACTTTACGAGATCTAATTATTGATTTCTGATGAAATATCCTCTACCATCTTGTCATGTTCTTTACCCAGATGAGATTTTTTTATAAATTATTTCTCTAATTCGTATTGTTGATTGTCATCATTTAAGATGTTGTTGTAGTATGGGGAATAATAATAATAATAATAATAATAATAATAATAACCCAGGGGCAACGCCAGAGTAGAGAACACCCTACAACGATGGGCTGAGAAGCAGCTGCACGGGCGACATGCTTACGATTTAATTCGGCCCCAAGTAGAAGGGGAGGCGTCAAATGAGTGGCTGTATAATGGAGATGTTTTCACGGAAACTGAAGGCTTCATGATTGCGATACAACACCAGGTAATTGCCACCAAAAACTACCTGAAGTGTATAATCAAAGCGAATATCGAGGACGATAAATGTAGGAGGTGTCAGCAGGCTTCTGAAACCATCCAACACATAACCGGGGCTTGTCAAGTATTGGCCGCATCCGATTATCTTAAACGCCACAACCAAGTGGCAAAGATATTACATCAATCATTGGCACAAAAGTACGGATTAGTGCAGGACAAAGTGCCCTACTACCAATACATGCCAAACCCGGTTATGGAGAATGAGTCCCACAAGCTGTACTGGGACCGATCAGTTATTACGGATAGACCCACCCCCAGTAATAGGCCAGACATTATCATTGTCGATAAAGCAAACAGGATGACATTCCTAGTGGACATAGGTATTCCCAACACTCACAACGTTGAGCAATATTATAATGAAAAGATCACCAAATATCTGCCGTTGGTTGCTGAAATTAAAGATCTATGGCGGCAAGAGAGAGTAGAAATTTTGCCAATGATAATGTCGACTACAGGGATCGTAACAAAAATGCTGACAAAGAACCTCAAGCAACTAGAAATCTCAACTAAAGTACAAAATCAAATGCAGAAAGCAGTTATTCTTGGCACCACATCCATAGTTCGATCATTCCTGAATATTCCCATTTAAAGATATCATCTTGCCCGAAGCCGATGATATTTCTATAACCCACTGAAAAGTGGTGGCAACGAAAATAATAATAATAATCGGAGGTCGTCACGTCAACGGGGGGGGCCGAGGACTCTTGAGTCTGGAGTGTACGCATGGCAGAGTAGTTCTGAGTATGGCATGTAACATCCTTAGGAGCTCAGATCCCCTCTTGCGGTTCGTAAAACATCACGAAACTGTAGGAGTGGGAGCAGGATTGTTCAAGGCAGCAAAAAGAGCCGCAGATGAACTCGGTCTCGCATTTGACATCGGGCAAGGAGGCCGGCGAGGTGCTGATGTTGAGTCAGTCACCGAACTTCAGCCAAATCGACTGAAAGCCCGAATCAGAGCTGCCGAAACGGAAAATCTGTTTCGGCAGCATGTCGATAAACCCCAACATGGCGTCTTCTATAAGAACATAGAAATACTGGGTTTATCGACCAGGCTGACATTCGCCTTTCTAAGGTCAGCCGGGCTTAAGTCAGAGACCGAGGGATTCATTATGGCCTGCCTGGATGGTGTTATCAACACCTTGGTCTATCGTAGCCGCGTGTCGCGTGTAGAAGTTCCTGATATCAACTGCAGGACCTGCCATCAGGCGCCGGAATCGCTCATGCACTTACTTTCTGCATGCCCCATATATGCGATTTCGGCCTACATCCACCGACATAACGCGGCTTTACGAGTGCTATACTATCATCTAAGGCACTCGTATGGGGTAGACCAGACACCAGTGCTGCCTTACGTCCCCGGAGATATTGAGTCCGTTGTCGAGAACGAGAAATGCCGGATTTACTGGAACTACTAGTTCCCGACTGTCAGGCTAATCCAAGCCAACAAGCCTGACATAGTCCTCCTCGACCATCAACTCAAGGTGATGTATGTCATCGAGTTCTCGGCCCCTGCGGAGAGAAACATCACCTTGAAGGAGGAGGAGAAACGGACCAAATATCGCGATCTCCGGTACGAGCTCTAAGTGCTGTACCCAGGCTACTCGGTAAAAATGGTCGTCCTTATAATCGGTGTACTCGGAGGGATAAAGCCTACGCTGCTCGGACCTGAAGATCATACCGGCCTGCCAAAAATCAGCCGAGTGGCTGGCAGGCCAAATGCAGAAGGCGGTCATTCTGGGTTCTCTCAATTTGCTTAGGGCACACGATTCTGGTATCTACAGTCACTAACCCTGCGGGATGTGGGGAGTGGCTGTAGTTGATGCGCCGGCGCGACTCCCGTGAGGCGTCGGAGGCCACGGGAGGACTGACCGGCATCGGGAAAAAAAAATCGGAGGTCGTAACTCTGTTGTTACATTTATTTCGCTAAATTATTTTTGGGTAAAATGCCCAGTTGAAACTGTGGAAGCAGAAAATCAAAGACTGAGCACACTATTCGGATTTTTGACTATGAACATTTTTCATCTTTCTGCTAATTGGTTGTGGCTCATATCCTTTGTTTACTGCACTTACTTAATTAGAAAATTAACACAATTGTAATTCCAAACCGAATAAATAAATAAATATAAAATAATAAATACTTACCGAGAATATACAGGAAAGAAAATAAAGTGAAGGCACTGATAATAGTCGCCTTAGATGGCGTACTGGGCTCCGCATCTTCCCGTGGCCCTGGAAATAAAAAAAGATTGTAAAACAGATATTACGACTATAAAGTGACCCGAGTGTGGAAGTTGACGACAGTTGCTGAAGGCCATATTGAAAATTCGGTGCAAAATAAAACAAATACAGTGTGTCCCGTCTCAAGATTACACACCTTGATATTTCGGTTATTAATTGACAGATCGATTTCAAATTTTTCTCTGTTATGAAACTCTTCAAGGCGCACCTTTTTATGATTTTCAATATATTTTCAATTGTCACGCTAACGCAGTGGCGTTCACTCAAAAATGTGATTTTTCTATATTTTACTTAGCGTTAGAGATACAGCTAAAAATGTTTAAGAAAAGTTGTTCAGAATCAAAAAATACCTCTAGATACTGAGTTTCAACAAAATATTGGTATTTTGATATTTTCCATAAATTTTTCAATTATTCAGAAATTTAATTTTTTGTCCTTGATATTATTAAAAACCTGACAACGTAAAGAACTTCATTGTATGCTCATTCTTATTTATCCAGATAGTTTAAGAGGCGCATTAATACACAACTATAAAAGTAGTGCCCTCTGATATTTGTGAACATTTAACACGAAAGGAGACCTTGATCATATTTTCTTTGAATGCACAAAAAACAAAGCAACTGGCAACACATTGTATAACAATCTTATGAATTGCAATATTCAGTCTTCGTTTAATATACTTTCTCTACTCAGTCTCAATAGTAAAACAGTGTTTGACTGCGTCATCAGTTTTTTAGTTGAAACAGAAATGTTACTTTGAAAATTATTCAGCATAGGTTAGTTTTGTATCCTTTGTTGTTTTCCTGTGTCTTTAAACCTTTATACTAAAGTGGTCCTCTAAAACTGTTTATTATAATAAAAACAATGTCATGATAGACCCCAGGACGAGAAGCGTGTGTCCTTGTTTTTTCCTTCGTCTGTCTTCAGATATATTTTTTTTCTCTTTCTTTTTGTATAGGTTAGACGTAGGTAGAACTCTATATCGCCATGTTGTGTCTGGCTGTATGGCTAATGGCCAAATGGCAAAAAAAAACAACTAGTAAATTTCTGCAGGTTATAGTTATACTGTCAATTCTATTCCAAACGTCCTTCCTGATCACTACTATTTAAATTTGTTTTTTAGTAAAAAAACCTCAAATACATAGGAAAGAATTTAGTTACACTATAATGCCTTCTTGGAGAATATTCATAACTATAAGTGTTAAGGCATAGAGTAATTATTGTCCTGAGGTCAAACGAACAATTAATTTCAAGTTACTGAAATTAATGTATCAAGAGCTTTGATGGCCAAAGGGGAGATGGGTGTTTGGTACATGTTAATCAGCAATGATTGGGAAGATTATTATTAGGATGTTAAGAGTGACTGAGAAAAACAAACCCTACTTCGACCCTTCTTTGCTTTCCTGTATCTATTGGAGCTTAGCAATACGGAATCTGACGATAATTTGTGACACTAACAAAGAAGCAGTAAATGATCACACAATGTAATTGTTAAAAATAAATTTGAAGTACTTATATGATATTAAACAAATGGTGAGGCCAGTACGATCGCCCGAATCAGACCCCATCGAGCATATTTGAGAAGCTCTTCAGAGATGAGTCTCAGGTAGAGCTCAAATCGAAAATAATATTGACGCTTTGATAATTGCCCTTCAGGAAGGATGGAATGCACATTTAAGCGAATTAATTGACAATGAATGTTACAACATTTTACGCAGTAATTAGGTTTCAGGGAGATGCAATTACATATTGATTTAGATATTTTTAATTATTAAGTTCTTCATTAATTCGTTTTTTCTAGGTTTGATTCCATTATTTACGCGGTTAAAAATCACTATTTAAGCAAAATTAATGACATTTAGGACCTCGAAATCAATCATCCACGTCATCAACTCTTTAAATTTTTCGGAGGATTTTCTTTAGAAGTTGTCAACAATTTTCCATAAATTATTAATAGTGAGTTTTTTGAATATTTTTTTGTGAATTTAGAGGCACTTTTAAATTTATACAATAAGTACTACTATAAATGAAATTTTAACTTTTTTCCTTATTTTATTATAAGGTACAGTAATCATTCGCAGTTGTTAATTTACATTGCATTTAATTTCCTCTTCAGCACCTGCTCAATGTTAAATTAGAAATAAACGAGTTTGAGCAACATATGTATTTATGCTTTATAAATAAATTAATGGACGTATAAGCTAAAGGCGATCATAGTATGTGGTCCAATTACAGAGAGAACTCGAGAATTCCACCATTTAATATCTCCTGAAATTTGAAAATAACAATAAAATTTTAAAATTTATTTTGTTAAATGCTAAAAGGGTATCCAAAAAACAAATTTTAAAAGTTTTGTAAAGATAAAACTTCATTCAGCAAATGGTCCATTTCCTCTTAATCTTCTAGACCTCAGTGTTCGAGCTCAGAGTCAAGTTTGACTGAATCGTGCTCGCAAAATTCAGCCAAATCTTTCGACAATTTAGTGTCAGCTTAGAGGTTACTTATACAATTCAAGCCTCCTCGGATTTGCCTTACTGTCGCTACTGTATAAATGTGCTTATTAACGAAATCTCCGTACTGACTCGTCGACTGGTGTGTATTATTCGAGATCCTTAGGATTCAGTAGATGCAATTTATGATGCCCCCAATAATCCATGCTTTGGCACAAAACTGAATATGGACTTAACAAACAATATATGAAGACATCGTTCATTTTCTGGCTGACTAACAATCCAGTACTTGATTGGCCTTTGTCTGTCATAATCTTTACTCGCTGCATTTAACATTCTTCTTCTTCTTATTCTTCTTATTCTCCCACATTTTCTTTTTTCTTCTGTTTCTTCTTTTTCTCCGTCTTTTCTTCTTTAATTTTATGATTCTCGTGCATTGAACATTTAAATCTTTAATACGAAAATGGTAATGAAGTTTCATTTCAATCTGATGTGGTGTAGCCCCTATGGCCCTTAGAGTAATCCTCGTTGCTACTCTTACATAATTATTTTATAATTGTAACAATTATTAATTTTTTTATATTATTATAAAAATGTAATGTGTGTGGTAGGCAAACATATTTAGACACTATAACTTCGAGGAAGAGAAATTTAATCTGCATTCCAAGACACGGTACCGTGTATTGGAATGAAATGGTGTGGCCCCTATGGCCTATAGAGTACTCCTTATTGCTCCTGTTACATAATTATTTTATAATTGTAACAATTGTAAAAAAAATTATATTATTATTAAAATGTAATGTGGTAGGCAAACATATTTAGACACTATTACTTCTAGGAAGAGAAATTTATTCTGCATTCCATGACATGGGACCGTGTGTTTGGAAGATTTAGCGGGAGTGTTTCCCACACTAGTTCCTAACGACTCAATAAATATACAAACAAATCGTTTTAATTTTTTATTTAAACACCTGCACTTATTTCATGTCGTACACGTGTGTCACATAGGAAATTACACAAATATACATATAGTGCAAACGAATTGTATTCATTGACAATGCTTCTACAACATTTTAACAAGTTTTGTCCATTAATATTCCCTCAATTGCATAACTGCATGACCAATTTATGTAGCACAGTGTTTAAACAATGAAAATAACTTAAATATAAATAACGGTTTGAATTTAATGTTGACATTTGTTTCATGTAAATCGTAAGTAGAGTTAGGACGTCATGCTGTCTCTTTTATTAAAGTGAATGTGTATAATATTTGTGGCAAATATTTATGTGGAATAAAAAATTCTAAAATATTAACAGTGAACACAGACACTCAATTAGGTTGCTAAAAGTAAATACAGGATGTCGTGGTTGCTATAGTCATATAATTAAACAAATGGATTTTATATTGAATTATTATTGATAATTGCATCCCGAGAGGTGCAAATTCAATCGGTTAAATTTTGAGCGGCATATTATTTACAAAATTTTGTTTAGCAAATGCCTTGATTACATAATAATTTTAATGAAAGGAAGTTTTAATAAAAACCATTAATTACATAAATATTTATTTAGAAACACAACTAGACAGATAGGCATCCAATTAAAGGGCATAGATCCATCCAAAATCCTTAAATTGGCTACATTTAATAATTGTTTCATTATCAATTTTGTATGAAAAATTTATTGGAGTAATTTTCTTACATGCACCCATTTGCAAGGAGGGTCCCTTGGGCCGTCAAAAAAATCTTATTTAAGATGGTAATGACATTACTTTTTAAAAATTCACATAGATCTTCTTTCGAAAATATAAACACTTTTGGTAATGCCGTATATTGGAGAGCGTCCAATTTTTTTCCTAACATACCCATTTTTGCTTGCTGAACATGAAATGTAATATTCATTCACAATTTATTAATAGAGATTCTTTGAATGGTTTTAAGTACTTCAATACATTCACTTTAATAATATTTGCCTGATATATTTCCTTTATGAGGGTAACCTATTAGTTGTTGGTGACTTTAACATACCGGAATATATTAACATATCAGTAGGGGACTCTGATAGAAAAGCTATAGCGGTACAAAATGTCTCCAATTTTTATAATCTTACTCATTATAATAAAGTCACAAATTACAACAATAAAATTTTAGACCTAACACTCGCCAATCAGAAATGTGAAGTATCTAAAGCTTCAGACGTTTTTATACCAGAGGATGCTTATCATCCTGCAATAATGATCCACCTGTACTGTAATGATGAACTTAATAACTTTCCTGTAATCAATAACATGGACTATAATTTTAGAAAAGCAAATTTTCCCGGCTTATACAAAGACTTATGTTAGTCGATTGGAGCTTTCTAAGTAATACAACCTAGATTACACGATCTTATTGATAAAAATGTGCCAAAAAAGAAACCGTGTTCACGTAAATATCCAGTTTGGTTTAATAAGAATTTGATAATTAAATTAAAAAATAAATATAAAGCATATGAGAGATACAAAAAATGTAAAAGTGATGAAAATCATAATGTGTTTAAAAAACTAAAAAAGTGAATTTAAAACCGAAAATGAATTAACAATGCATTTATAAAATTGGAAACGAAATAAAAGTTAATGCAAACAAATTCTGGACTTTTTTAAACTCTAAAAAATCTCTACCTTCTATTCCACTAAATATGAAATACAATGACACCGATATCAGCAATCCGTCTGAAACTGTTTCATCATTCGTCAATTTTTTCTCCAAATTAATGTCAATTTTAAAGAACTTGACGATACCGTACCAAATAACATTTTACACCTAACTGAAATAACCGTTAATGATATTGAGAAAGCTATTAAACAAATTAAAGCAAATATGACTATGGGGCCGGATCAAATACCTGGATTTCTTATTTGCGACTGTGTCATAATTCTCGCAAATCCTTGTATTATATATAATATGATTTTCAAGAATTCTACCTTTGAAGATTTGTGAAAATTCTCTAGAGTCATACCTATATTCAAAAAAGGAAGCACTGATGATATAACTAACTATAGACCAATTATTATAATCTGCAACTTCGGTAAAATACTAGAAATTGTTATATATGATCACTTATCTGCCCATGTCAGCAGCTGTTTATTGCCTGAGCAATATAGTTTTGTCTCTGGAACATCAACAATAACTTAATCTGGTTATCAAAACACAATTCATCAGACAGGTCTTAGATCAGAGAGGTCAGGTAGATGTTATCTACACTGACTTCTCTAAGGCTTTTGATAAATTGGATCATAAAATTTTATTACACAAACTTCAATATTTTAGTATATCAGTGTACTTCTTAAACCTGGTAGCACCCTACTTAACTGACAGTTGACAATATGTTCAAGTTAAAGGTCATAAATCAGAAAAAATTTTGCAAACATCCGGTGTACCTCAGGGTTCCATTCTTGGACCCCTGTTTTTCATTATATTTATAAACGATATTGCTGCTAAGCTTGATGTAAGGTACCTTTTATACGCTGACGATTTAAAAATATTTTGTCAAATAAACTCACTGGCTGATTGCAAACATTTACAAACTAATTTAAACCATATAAATGATTGGTGTATCGAAAACAACCTATTTTAGAATATCAATGCAATATTGTGTCTTATTCAAGAAAGCAAAATGTTTACCTATTTGACTATAAAATATCCAATATACCTTTAATTAAACCTAATAATGTGAACGATTTTGGTGTCCTTTTTGATCTAAAATTAACATTTGTTGACCACATTAACCACATTAACTACGTCATCTTTCAAAACATTAGGGTTTGTTCTAAGAAACATCAAGGATTTCACCAACATAGATTTATGTAAATTATTGTTCTTCAGTAACACCTAAATTAGAATATGCTTCAATTATTTTGAATCCAATATACAATTGCCACATCACAGCAATTGAAAACATTCAACAGCCTAAAAAATTTGGACTTTAAGACGTTTGGTTGGTATCCTTCGCAAAGATATCGACATGACATTATTTTATCTACTTTCAGATAGCCTCCTAGAGAGAAGAGCTACTCAATCAATAATATTTTTGTTCAAAATTAATTACATTAACTGTGAAGATCTTCACAACAGTATATTTTATGTGTACCTCGTATTGCCTCAAGACACAGTGAAATATTTACAATTCATACTCCAAGAACCAATATAATAACACAATATCCCTTCTCCCGAATGTTTACAAACTATAATAATGTTAATACTTTTGTAGATATTTTTAATGCAAATTATTCTCTGTATTAAACAATTATAATTATTATTATTATTATCTTTTATATATTTACTAATGTTTGTCGGTTTTTATACCTATGCTATATTATATAACTTATATTCTATGTTTTGTATTTTTGTATGTGTGTATAGTAGAGTAGCTTCGGCTAGACTTCGCCCTTTTCTTTGTATACGAGTATTGTATATTACAATGCTCATGATTAAATAAAGGCAATTTATTATTATTATTATTATTATTATTATAGTGTATATATATGTGTGTATATGTATATACATACATATATTCTTTTTCTTAGTATTTATACTACATCTATAGTTTTGGTGTATCCTTATCCTGTGAATGGACCTCGGTCTGTTGGATATTGTAATAAAATAAATTAACATTCGTTGAAAAATGCGCCAAAATATGACACATTATTCCAAACTGGTTTGCAGATTATCAACTGAACCTAGGAATTTTCTACCGTCATATTGGTAGCTTGGACAAGAAAATTGTATTTTCGTTGTCGGTTCGGGCCATAAATTATTTTAATAGAATTTGATAATTAGCTACTCCAGTATTGCCAACTATCCAAAGTCACAAATTTATATTTCATAGCTTGGTTAAACAAACCAATAAAATTTGAATATCTCGTTAGCCACTCCAGTATTGCCAATTGTTCAAAGTTACTACAATTCGATCAACAATTTCATGTTTCACAGCTATGAAATATGAAATTGTTGATCGAATTCTAGTAAATTTGGACAGTTGGGAATACTAGAGTAGCTAACTAGATATACAAATTTTATTGAAATAATTTGCGGCATTTCTTAATAGGTATTTTTCCATAATTGTTTCAAGTGCTACCCCCTTAGAAGCTCCTGGATCCGCCTTGTATAGATTTCTACTATTCCATGTACCAAAAAAATGACATTACTATCACCAATCTCCTCTCGACAAACATTTAGCAGTTCAATAATTCATGAGACAACTTTTTGCTTCTCCTTTTTCACATCGCATCGTGAGATTTCCACACATTCGTACACAAACAGTAATAAAATTAAATTTTTTTTGAACTCAATACATAAAATTTTGTGACTGTCGTAAATTCTTTCACACTTCACCGCGCTGAAATGTATGAGAAAACGACTCAACCAATTTTCTATCTTACAAACCATTGAGGCAAACAAAAAAACAACATGATACTTATTGTTCCCGTAATTGCTGATAAATATCTAAAGTCTCACAGTGATTACGGGTTTTGTAGGTAGGAAATATTTTAAGATACGTCTATGTATCCACAAGTTCTCATGAAAACAATATTTTTTTATTATGCACGAGTTAAGGATAAGGTAAAAAACGCATTGAAAAGTTGGCCTAAACTATTAACTTCTTACAGTTAATAGTAATTTTGAAATAAAACTCTTGAAGTTTATTTATTAACAATAAAAGGCAAACAAATTAAATAATCAGCAATATTTTCAATACCTTCGTAACAAAGTCACAACATATAATTGATCAGGAAAATATAAACGCGTTTTTATAACTGGTATTTGGACGATAAAATAAGTACCTGTAATGACTTACTTGTTTGTGTTAATTGCGGGCAATCTATAATATCAAGTGATCTAATATCCACTCTTATGAAAGAACATCGGCCAGCCACAGAGGACCCAGCCACCGTAAGATAGTAATATCGTAGTGGCGGTGTAAACATTGTTAACTATTCGCCCCTGTCGTAATATATATATATATATATATATATATATATATATATATATATATATATATATATATATATATATATATATATATATATATATATATATATATATATATATATATATATATATATATATATATATATATATATATATATATATATATATATATATATATTATTAAATATGATTTGAAGGAAACAACTACTCAGCGGTCAAATACCCCGACCTGCATTGAATTACACCTTCAAATCATGACAGATCGATAGCCAATATCATTTGTCAATTCCTAACCAGACATAGATCGATTTCGAACTTATTTTTTCTCTTCAGTATGCCATAGGTTATGGAACAGACAAATGATAGTGGCCAACCTGCTAGTTATATACTAACTAAGGTGAAGTGAATAGTTATTAAATATGATTTTTTTTTAATTTTAATTGTTATAAATTGTAAAAAGTTTATTGTTTCTCGTATTAGTTAATTTCGCGTACGCCACTGTCCAACGGAACATTTTTGACAGCCCTAGATCAGGTTTTCTGTCCTTCATAACGTAGTTATTTTTCAAGATTGGTTCAGCTGGTGGGAACCTTTAGCCAAGATGACTCCTGTCACTGTCATAGGATTCATAGGCATAGGCATATGTGTGTATTTAGCCGAGCATCTTCTGTCCTTCTCTAACCCGTAGACTTACGAGAAGATGGGTTTTTTAAAGATAATAGAGTTTACAGGTAAAATAATTGTTTCGTATAATTATTAAAGATTGCTGTATCCAATGTATTCAAGAAATCAATTTAGTTTGCTTTGTAAACTATTCGAACACCTATGAGATGTAGAACGATTACCGATAAGTAATAATTATAGTGCGTTAATTATTTGAAGTCGAACCGGAGCTCATTATATTTTATAGCTGTAATTACACCTCTTTCATTTCATTTGAAAATACGTTCATTATTTATGTGTAAAGAGTATTGTTCGGCTAAGTGAATGATTGCAACGTTAATATTTTATCACGGAACGGTTCCTTTGATACTTTCTATACCTTGTGTTTATGATATCACTTTGCAAAGCACACATAGGTGCAATACATGAGGCAGAGAAATTTCACAGTTGTCAGATTTACGATATGGACATTTGTATGAATTGATGCTTGAATAACTAATGACAAGTTGCTTTTGCGAGGTTTTCTGTGCCGAATTGAGCAAAAGGAAATGTCATCGTTTTGTATTATCAGAAAATAAATTATTCATTTATAACAATAGGGCGTTTTCACACGTAGTTCGGTTAAATTGTTGCAAAGTAATAGCAAGTTTAACCTGTCGCAATGGTAGTCCATTGCGACAGGTTCGATTTAAAGGCAGTTATTGTTTGTTTTGACTCTTGGTAATAAATTTTGTGATTTATGAAAAATGATTAACATAATTTCTTACATGTCGGCTACATAGATTTTTAATTTGTATTAACTTGTTTGATTACAAAGTATCTATTTTACTTATACAGGGTGTCCAGTTAGTGTTCCCTCGGAAGATTGTGCAAAAACGGCTAACATTATAAAAAAACTTTCTTAATAAAATTATGTAAAAATGTTTCATCTTTATTACAACGTAAAATTATTTTCAATTATACAAGGTGTCAAAAAAATGAGTTACATAAGAGAATATATATTTTTAAATGGACTATCCTGTATATTTTTGGCGCCAGTTAAGCCTACAAGGGTTCTGTATTACAACCCAAAATATTTTGCCAATCCGATGCAGCGTTGCCAAGTTATAATTTTTTCCTGTTCTTTTTTTGGAAATTTACACATTTTTTTTACTGCCATTTCTCCGCGATTCATTAATTGTTTTTTCTAAAAAAGTAAGACGTTATTTGATAATAATGTGTTTACTGAAAAATATTTTTGAAATAAATTATTATTATACTGGGAGTCCAAAATATTTGTTTACATTCCTGATATTTAATTATCATTTTTCTCAATTCTTTTAAGTGGAACACCCTATTTTTGACGCTAGTTAAATCTCCAAGGGTCCTGTATTACAACCTAAAATATTTTGCCAATCCGATGCAGCGTTGCCAAGTTATAATTTTTTCCTGTTCTTTTTTGGTAATTTACAAATTTTTTTTTGACTGCCATTTCTCCGCGATTCATTAATTGTTTTTCTAAAAAAGTAAGACGTTATTTGATAATAATGTGTTTACTGAAAAATATTTTTGAAATAAATTATTATTATACTGGGAGTCCAAAATATTTGTTTACATTCCTGATATTCAATTATCATTTTTCTCAAATTTTTTAAATGGAACACCCTATATTTTTTGACGCTAGTTAAGCCTCCAAGGGTCCTGTATTACACCCTAAAATATTTTGCCAATCCGATGCAATGTTGCCAAGTTATGATTTTTTTTCCTGGTTTTTTTTTGATAATTTACAAATATATTTTTGACCGCCATATCTCCGCGATTTATTAATTGTTTTTTCTAAAAATGTAAAACGGTGTTTGATACAGATTTCTCAAAAGCATTAGACAGATTAAATCACAATATCTTATTAATAAAATTGCAAAGTTATGGATTCTCGCAAAATATGTTAATCTTTATTACATCGTACCTATCTGACAGGAAACAATTTATGCAATGCTGTGAAGTCCAGTCTGTTGAAATACATGCCACTTCTGGAGTTCCTCAAGGCTCCAATTTAGGACCCTTACTATTTAACGTCTTTAAAAATTGACATTATATCTCATTTAAATTGTAAATATTTATTATATGCGGATGATTTAAAGATTTATTCTATTATTAAAAATATTGAAAATTGTTTTACTCTGCAGAAAGATTTGGAAAACCTCAATATTTGGTGCATTAAAAATAAATTACCCTTAACCATCAAAAAGTGCAATGTTATGACATTTTCTAATAAAGTACAAACACTAAATTTTGACTAAACACAGTTTGCAAGGCCTACGGTCTTTTGAGACTTAGGTATATTTGATAGCAAACTCTCTTTCAGAAATCATGTTAATAGCATAACATCAGAGAGTTTTAAAATGTTAGGCTTTATTATGAGAAACTTCCGTGAGTTTAATAATGCAGATACGCTGAAATTGCTTTATAACACTTTTGTGCGATCTAAGCTATTATTTGGTGTCCATATTATAACATATGTACATGTTAACAGTATTGAAAAGGTACAGCAGAAGTTTTATTAAATATGATTTGAAGGAAACAACTGTAGTTGTTTCCTTCAAATCATATTTAATAACATTAAATATGATTTGAAGGAAACAACTACAGTTGTTTCCTTCAAATCATATTTAATAACATTAGTTTAGTCCACCTGGGCTAGGGTTCGCCGCTCTCGGTACTTGCTGTGATGTAAGTCGCTATCCGCCACAGAGACATCTAGGATGTCCGTCGGATAGTAGCATTCAGACCATATGAGAAGTTTCATACCTCTCACCACTATTCATATGTATATATGTATATATATATATATGTATATATATATATGTGTATATATGTATATATGTATATATGTATATATGTATATATGTATATATGTATATATGTATATATGTATATATGTATATATGTATATATGTATATATGTATATATGTATATATGTATATATGTATATATGTATATATGTATATATGTATATATGTATATATGTATATATGTATATATGTATATATGTATATATGTATATATGTATATATGTATATATGCATGCATGCATATATGTGTGTATACATTTTAAAATTAAGTTTAAAGTTATATTCTTAATGCTCTATGTAATACTGTTTTCTTTTTATTTCTGTCTTTTTAAAATATTATTTTATATTATATTTTTGTGATTCCCATTCTGTAAATGGTTTCCCGTTGAATGGTGTAAATAAATAAATAAACAAAACAAAATAAATAAAATAAATAAAGTAAATAAAACAAATAAAATAAATAAAATAAATAAATAAATTAAATAAACAAAATAAACAAAATAAATAAAATAAATAACATAAACAAAATATATAAAATTAATATAATAAATGAAATAAATGGAACAAATAAAATAAATAAAATTAATAAAATAAATAAAATTAATAAAATTAATAAAATTAATAAAATTAATAAAATAAATAAAATAAATAAAATAAATAAAATAAATAAAATAAATAAAATAAATAAAATAAATAAAATAAATAAAATAAATAAAATAAATAAAATAAATAAAATAAGTCAAATAAATGAAATATTGTTGCTTGATATACATACATAAGTACATACATACATACATATATACATTTTAGATTCTGGATTAAAAATAAATTTACAGTTATTAACTTTTTTTAAATATAAAGAGGTTTGTGAAAATATGTTATTCGTACCCCAGCCACAAGACTTTTTACAAAATGTCCCTTATTTTGCCTTCTGCCTAATTATAACCGAGCATTCTCGGTCTAGTAAGAACATAATATATTCTGTAACAGAATAATTATTTGGTCATTATAATTAGTGTCCCGCATTCTCCAAAGAGAAATTTACGGTTGTTTCACAAATTATTACATTACAAAATGTACAGTTGTTGTAGAATGTTGTTCAAAAGCATGACATATTATTAACAGTTGTTTAAAAATATTTTATACAGTATGATTAAATGGTGGGCTCACATTGAAATTTAAATTGAAACTATAATGTAAGGCCTTGGAAGAGGTGTGTAAAAAAACTGGTTATATACCTTAAAAATTTAATTTACTTATAATTAACGTTCAAATTAGGAAGTTTATGGTAAATAGATGGTATGTTAATAAATTTCAGTTTCTAAATGATGGTTTTTCTGTAACGTAACATGTTAGGTGTTAATTAATTTAGTCTGGGCTGATTTATAGGAATAAAGTAACTGTAGGTTCTAAAATGAATGAAATTAATATTCAAATTAACCTACAGGGTGTGTACATACAATAACTTAAATTAATTTAATTTTATTCAAGTAAATACAGATAAATAGTAAGATTTTATTGGAATAAGAAGAATAACTCCGAAAATGATTACTGATAAAAAGGAGGAATCCACTCGAGCGAAATTTAGTCTTTCTAGGCTTAAGGAATTTGCATGAAATTAAATAAATAAAATTGTACGTAACATATCGAAACTGAACATGAAAATCTACAAATTATTACAAACAAATATTTTTTTATTAACTATTCATTATTTAAATGTAAGTCAAATTCAAATATTGGTGAAATCCTTGATGTTTCTTAGAACAAATCCTAATGTTTTGAAAGATGACGTAGTTAATGTGGTCAACAAATGTTAAGTTTGGATCAAAAAGGACACCAAAATCTTTCACATTAGTAGGTCTAATTAAAGGTATATTGGATATTTTATAGTCAAATAGGTAAACATTTTGCTTTCTTGAATAAGACACAATATTGCATTTACTGATATTCAAAAATAGGTTGCTTTCGATACACCAATCATTTATATGGTTTAAATTAGTTTGTAAATGTCTGCAATCAGCCAATGAGAGTTTTTGACAAAATATTTTTAAATCGTCATGGTACAAAAGGTATCTTAGATTAAGCTTTGCAGTAATATCGTTTATAAATATAATGAAAAACAGGGGTCCAAGAATGGAACCCTGAGGTACACCGGATGTTTGCAAAATTTTTCTGATTTATGACCTCTAACTTGAACATATTGCCAGCGATCAGTTAAATAGGATGCTACCACGTTTAAGAAGTCCACTGATATACTAAAATGTTGAAGTTTATGTAATAAAATTATATGATCCAATTTATCAAAAGCCTTATAGAAGTCAGTGTAGATGACATCTACCTGACCAATCTGATCTAAGACCTCACTGATAAATTGTGTTTTGATAACCAGATTAGTTATTGTTGATCTTCCAGAGGCAAAACCATGTTGTTCAGACAATAAACAGTTACTAACATGGGCAGATGAATGATCATATATAACAATTTCTAGGTATTTTACCAAAGTTGCAGATTATAGTAATTGGTCTATAGTTAGTTATATCATCAGTGCTTCCTTTTTTGAATAAAAGTGTGACTCTAGACAATTTCCACAAATCTGGAAAGGTAGAATTCTTAAGATTCATATTATTTATAATACATAAAGAATTTGCGAGAATTATGGCACAGGCACAGTTTATAACGATCGTACGTAATTTTTTACGATTAGTTTATCTTTAACAATCAATTTTGTGGAAAAAAATTTGAAATGCAAATATGATTTAATTGAAGTTATGTATTACCTATCCCATATTCTATATGTATGTACAAATAATAATCTCCTTTTTTCTGAAATTTACTGATTTCATTTTTTCTTAATCCTGATTTGTTTTATTTCTTGAGATTAAGTGAGACCTCGGTAAATATCTGATAAAAATACATAATTATTTTTGCAATGCAAAAAAATTAAGTTAGGTGGATTTATGTAGACACATTTATCATTTATCATTTGAGATTTAACATTTAAGATTTAACATTTAAGATTTAACATTTAGCATTTAACATTTATGAGTTAAAGTCTCATAAGGTAATGAACCAATTTATGCAGCACATTTATCATTTAGCATTTTACATTTAAGAATTGGTCAACTTTTAACTTTTAGATTAAATGTTAAATGAAAATCGTACGTGTGAGGTTAGGTTACAAACCCCTAACTAAATTATTTATTGGTTGTCATCATCTGAGCAGGAACAGAAACCTTAAATTTGATTGGATGCTTCTGAAATGAAGTTATAAATAAATTGTACATAAATGCATACTGGCATTCTTAAATCTCCCATTTATATGCTAAATGTTAAATCTTAAATGATAACTGTTAAATGTGTCTGCTTAAATCCACCTTTATTATTTACCTAAATCAAATTTAGTTATTATTTCGTATATTTTCTATTTGTGAGTAAAGTAACTAAAATTATAATCATAACGAATGTAGAAGATGTTTAGTAAATCAAAAAGTCAAATATAGGTATACTTATTTATTTTGTATTGCAGAGATAAAGAAATTTTACAAAAATGTATCATTTTTTTATTATTTTAAAGTCAAGTGGGGATGAAATGATTTTCCCAGTAATGCAATAAAAAATTTTATCCTTTCTCATTACTTTACATCACGGTTTTCATATAATTTTATTTTGGAAGTAATACTAGTATTCTTTCACATTTGGCATATTGTGGTACTTACACTATGAATACTTCGACACGATTTATTAGTAACACTAAATTTTTATGACAAATGACGTCATGTTCAGGCCACGCCCATTGTTACAGTTTTTTTCGCGCGTTAATTAATTTCGAATTTTAAACATTTTTATTTTGGAATATAACTAATAAAAAATGTTATAAAATATATTTTTGTAAATTAAGAGGTCTATCAAATTAATGTTTTTGAAAAAAATGGTGCAATTTCCTTATTTACAGTTAACCCTCCCATTTATGCTAATAACCAATCTATTTGTAGGTATATATATAGGATATCTGCACAACTCTAGAAATTTGCTATATCTGCATAAATAGATATGACAGAAAAATTTGGTAAAGGAAACAAAGTTGGATAATTTGAAAATGCATCTTATCTTTAAGGCTCAAATAATACGCCATGGTTACCGAAATATACTAAAAAAAAATCTATTTTTTTTGTATCTATTTTCAAATTACAAGCTTACTATTGATTTTACTGAAAAATTGAAACTGAAAGAAGTCGATAATGTTATTCGAATATTTTACTGAAGGCACTATTTTTAAATTAGCACTTCCGGTTTTTGTGCTGTGCACGTGGATAATTTTCTATATTTTATTTATTTACACGGAACGATGGAGTTTTTCTCTGATTTCAAATATACCAAATAAGTCGTATTTTTCATATCGCAAGTAAGTTAAACAGCAATTTATTATAAAATTAAATGTTTTTCTTGAACATCCTGATAACATGTAACAAAGTTCATAAGTAGGCCATGCAAATTCAGCCGGTTATTAAAGTTTGTTTTCGTTCTTTACTTTAATAAATTCTATATAAATTATTTTTGTTAACTAAGATACAGAATACGAAAATGTAAACAAATAATTATGCTACTGAAGAAAATAACAAATTCAGAACCAAATAATTTAACACATGTAATTTTAATAAACATCATTGCAACAACATAGGCATAAGAAGTAAATTAAGTATTTAAATAAGATGTTCAAATCGTCTTCCATTATTATTCTAACATTCTTTGAATTTGCGTATTGTGCATGAAAACACATTTAATAATATCTCCGGTGTTACTGACTCACAAGCATGTGTAATTTTTGTTTTTAAATCATCAATATTCTGTGGCCTGCGGAGATAAACCTTATCTTTTACATAACTCTAAATAAAAAATCTAGAGGTGATAGATCTGGTGATCTTGGTGGCCATTTAATAGTCCCATTGGTACAAATCCAAGAATTAGTAAATAAACGAATAAAAAAATTACGTGGTAGAGCACATTCTTGTTGGTACAATAAGTTGAGTCAGCATCTAATGGAGAGCAGTGTAAAAATTCCATAAATTAGTTTCTGAAAAATATATATACAGTTTCTGATTCATATTCCCTTCAAAAAAACAAGATCCAGCAAATCTTGTGTCTAACACAGCCATACATGGACACCAATACGTTTTTGAAATTGTGTGTCCAATGTTGACTTTCTATAGCCCAGCGCCAATGAATATTTATATTAAAGGAACCATTGTTTGAGAATCTCGATTCATCGGTCAATAAAATTAAATTGCATATCCTTGGATTTATTAAAAATTTTTGCAGAATATTCCTCGTTTCAGAAAATAAGTTTCCCGTAAGTGTTGTATTTTATATATTCACAATGTTTCCTTGTCTTTAATATTCGACGGACACTGTCTTTTCTGCTATTGTAGTGTGACTGAATCTCCTGGTTGTATTTGTTCATTTCTATTTTCTACCTATTCAACTACTTCATCTATTTTTATAATATATGATGTCACTGAGGATACTCTTTTTTACTGGTTTCTTCTTTATTGAACGTAAACGTGGTTTTAATTTTCTAAAACAATCTGACTGCGGTTGTCTTCTATCAAGATAAAGTTTTTCGCATCTTTGCGCTGTCTTCTAGACTTCCTTCACATTTTGCGAAGACAAACATTTTCATCAATCTCTGTGTTTTCTCACACTTTTTTCTATGAAAATAACAAAGCTATAGATTCTTAGAAACAATTACGTACAGACAATTGTATGTTGTCAAAGTTAGTGATGTCATTAATTGAGTGAAATAAAACATTGTTGATAATTTGTAACTTTCAGTTCTTTGAAATGTCAATCAAATCACCGCCCTTCAGTATCTAAGCCACTGGGTACAATTTTTTCTACTTCTCTCATCTTGAAATAGAGAACCTCTCGTTTTATTTACACACAAAATTTGAAAACTAGAAGCTAGTTTTCGTTTTCTCATTACTTGTTTTAAGAAAAAATGTTCAAACGTTTTCCTTATCTTTTTTTAATACAATCATATAATCTTGTTACCACTGCTATCTTTTCATACTATTTTACCTTTTTATCGCCTCTCTCTAGAAAGATGTTTCTTTTTCCTCACAATTTTTATACGTCTTGATGAGATTGTCGTTCTATCGAAACAAAGAATCACTTCTGAATTTTTTTCTAGAATCAAATTACTTCATAAAGGAAGCGAAACACTTTGTATTTTCATATAATTAAGTGATTATATTGAAATCAGCACACTTTATATAAATAACACTTGTTTTAAATCTAATTATTACTTTTAATGATTAAATTAAAGAAAATTCAGTTGAAACCGACTTTTTTGCTAATTCGGGATTGTCAAATTGAGTAAATATAGTCATTGAGTCCATCTCCTATGTAATTATCTCTCGCAGGTATATGAGTGTTTTTTTCCATGCCAAATTATAAAGCGTGACTTTAACCGCAGTTTTAAGAAACGCTCATTTACTAACACAATACGCCATTGACTCACGTGAGGGAATTGTCAGGATCCTGTCCAATGCTTTTTAAGTATTAACTATCGAATTTAAAAACAATTTAAAATGAAGAAATACTGGATGTGTTGTGTATAGAAACAAATGAATCATATCTGACCAATATTTTTTCAATTTATGAACACTAAGATTAGACTACACTTGGAAACACAACTGTCTGACAAATAGCTTACTTTTTGTATTAAATCATCATGTGAGTCAGACCTTTCCTCAGTTGACACTCAATCTCAAAAGCGAATGCTCTCAATTGAATCAAACTTTTTCCTGAAGCTAATGTACCTGATGCCTTTTAATTTACCAGACCAAAACTCGCCTGATGTCTTCTTGTAGAGCTACTCTAAAACAACTATCAGCTAAAGGTTAGTCATAAATATAAATGTCCAGCAAAAAATGTTCTCAACATATTCTTAGGTTTAAGTCCAAACAGACATAAAGTAATTAGTAGAATATCAAAGGTATCAAATCCTTAGAATATGACGTAACTTCAATTGTGGTTCAAGGTTCCAATTTATGTCCTTTGCATTCTTTATGTTCATTAAGAAATAAATTAATAAATAGATGTCTTTATTGTGTAAAATAGAAGGAATTTAACACAAAAGGTTAGTGGTACAGTATACACTGATATTAAAACTACTAACCTAGGATACCATTGGTATAGTATTAGTACAGTATATAATATCTAACTTATGATTTTATCCAGCATATGATAGTACAGTATATAATATCCAATATTACAATATGTGTATATCTAACGTATATCTAGTTAAGTATATATATCTACAGTATATGAACATATAAAATATATCAAAAACAGTATTTATCTATATGATGTCTAGATTTTATCACTATTTTATCACCGTCTAAAACAATTTTAAATTTACGTTTAATTCGCCGTTCAAAATCAGAGACTTTAGTTGACGTTTTAGTATATTTGTTGATTGTGTAGCTGTGGAGGTAGATTGTTATAGACATAAGTCGAGAGGTGGGTAAAGGATGATCGAAATGTTTCATATTTAGGCCTTATTGTATGCAATTGGTCGTTCGTATATCTCAAGTTTCGGTTATGCATAACATTTCTCGCAATTAGTTTATCATAGAGATAAATAGGTTTTTGCGTTAGGATATTATTTAATAGTGAGGTGAAATGTAGGAAGCGCCTCTTATTTATTTTTAGTAGTTGTAACTCCCTGATATATGGTGTTATATGCTCGTAGATAGAACTATTTGTTACAAATCTAATACAGATATTCTGGATTTTTTGAAGTTTGTATGCTTCTGATAAATTTAGGCAAGGCCCATAAACATAATCACAGTAGTTGACGTGTGATAAGACTAAGGACTGTTATGTGAGATAACAGTAGTTTAGTGGCCCTATCAAGGATATTTCTAAAACTTGAAATCTGTTTAAAAGAGCAGAAACATTTTCTAAGGACTTCTGATATATGAGGAATAAAGTTTAAATTTTTATCAAAGGTTATCCCCTGGTTCTTCACTTGTCAACTTGTTCTATAATTATATTGTCAATTGATAATTGAAAGTGAGTAAGAACTCTTAATTTATTTGCAATGCCAAAGATTATATTTTTACTTTTATTTAGATTTAATAGAAGTGAATTCTGAAGAGTCCAATTTTTCATTTCATTTAAATCATGATTAATTTTGGTTTGGGCTTCCTCAGGCTTCGTCACATCAAAAGCAAGGTAAAGTTGTATATCGTCAGCGTACATGTGCAGGGAACAGTAGTTCGTGACTTGTGGCAAGTCTACGGTGTAGATGTTAAAAAGCAAGGGCCCCAAGATCGAGCCTTGGGGCACTCCCGAGAGTAGCAAGTTTGAGAGTCTTCTTCCACTTGTGGTGTTAAGACATGTGTATTGAAAACGATTTAGTAGGTAAGACGTGAGCCACATTAGGATATTATCCTCTATCCCGTAGAATTTTAACTTGTTTATTAGCAGTTCAATATTTAAGGAATCGAAAGCTTTTGACATATCTAATAAGATCAAGGAAGTTACTTTATCAGAATTAATTGACGTCAGGACATCGTCGAGAATAGCGATCAAGGCCGAGGATGTTCCGTGGTTCTTTCGAAAGCCGGACTGTAGTTTGGGAATAACATTATTGTCTAGCAAATAAGGTGTTAGTTGCCCGTGGATGACCGCCTCCGCTATTTTTGACCTAGCTATTCAAATCGTTAGTTTATAATCATTGTTTTCTGGCAATTGTATGATCTAGATTTTATATTTCAACGATATATCACGTTTTATATCTTATGTTAACCATATTGTATCTTCAAGATGATAATTAGGCTTTATTTTCAGAAACTGCGTTTCAGAGATATTTCAACATGGTCGTCAACTTAATTTTTTCCGAGAAGGACAGTTTAGGCTAAATTCTTAACTAGAAGAAATCAAACATTTATTCAATGCATTCCAAAAACCAGTAGTAAAATCAGATCACCAGTATATATTTTAATTAAAAAAAATACTTTTGACATTTTTATACATTGAGCGTTTTATTTCTGTTATTATTAATTATAATTTTTTGTTTTCATTGTGTTCATTGATTTTTTATTTTCCTGAGTTCCAAATAAAGTTCCACGTGCGACTATGCGCTGTGGGCAGTTATTTGCTTAACAGTTTTATACGAGTTCTCACGCATATGCCAACAAATTACGTAATTAATATCGGCGTACTATTTTTTAATAACCCGCACTTACCGATCTTTTGTTGTGCGAGCTTTCGAATATAATAATAATTACTAGTGTTTAAGTAAATGTTAGCGATTTCTTAAAACGGTGTTTAATGCTGTTTGATGGAGATTTGCACATATGGCGGGCGATGAAGTACATGAAGAAAACTTCTAATTAAAAGTAATTTCAAATTCTAAGAGAATAACGGTTATGTCTGGCCTGTTTTCCAGTTACGAATTGATTACGTTCCACTTCTAAATTAAATTTGCGATAAATGCGCACACGATACATTTTTAAGGCGGAAGAATCAATCGGCGTTTTTAAAATAAAAGAATAATCCTTTTTAAAGTAATTGAAACGTTGATGTTTGAAATAATGTCTACAGTGTGTACAATTATGTGAAAAAAATAATTACTTTTATGTTGAAATATAACTTGTATACAGTGAGGTCATTTAAAAACTATCCATTCTGAATCTGAAGTAAACGCAATTTTGGGAAAAATACCCGTCGAATTAGTTTTCGAGCCCTTCACTCTCAGCTACCCAAATTTGGAATTTCGAATGACACATCATTTCAAAAGGCATAAAAAGTCCTATCCTTCTACCAAAAATATTGAAATCGGTTCATGTGTTTTTGAGATAAAGCCAGAAATATTTCAATATGCAGAAAATTATTTCTTTAAATGTTCAAAATGTGCTCTCTGGTTTATTAAAAAAATAATAAAGCCTATTTTCGAATTCCCACGAAACTTTTCTAAATGTCTCTCGGGAAACGTGTCTGCATGCTTAAGTTATCCTAAGATCACGAATGTCTTCTGGTGGAGTTTTATAAACTTGGATTTTTAAAAACCCCCAGAGAAAACATCAAGCGGTGTTCAATTCGAACATTTAGCTGACCATTATGAACATCTCTTGTTGGAAATTCAAATTGTGCTCATCGAGCATTATGTTCCCTTCTTCATCGATCTAGTATTTTGACGAGTGGATGATGAGTGGGTTTATCTCATTCTCTAAAAGCTCTAAATCCAGTCAGGTTTTGTTCGATGAAAATAGGCCTGAGTTGAGTATCTCATCCACTAGAATAAGAGCTCGGAAAGCTGTGTATGGTACTCCCAAAACGTATGTGGATTTTCATTGTCCCAGTATCTACAATTATGCTTGTTTACAAATCCATTTAAAAAAAGGTTGATTCATAACTGAAAGAAATATTTTTTAACAAATTTAAAGCATCGGTGATTATTTTTACCCATTTCATCACAAAATTGATTTCATCTGTCATAATCATTTTCACCGAGCTGGTGATGAATTTGTAAGTTACTGGATCTGAACTTAACTATGGAGCAAATGAACAAAAAAAATATTTGTAGTAATAACTATATAGGTCAGTCATCCAAACATTTCAGTAACAGATTTGCTGAGCACAAAAGCTATATACTAAGAAAGGAGATGTTGAAATGGTAATAAATGAAAACTTTAATTTCTTCTTCTCCTTGAATTCAGATTTTCGTAATATCCTTAGGCCCAGTTTCTCAGTTAGTTAAAAGTTAATAAACCTGGGATGGAAGCTAGACTAGATGTTAACCCCATTTGGTTTTGGTTTGCTTTTAAAAATACGAATCAACGCATCCAAAAACTACTCATCACCTACAGTTGTTCAAGTGTTGTAATAATAATTGCCTATTTGAGGCTGTTTTCATTTATTCATATTTAAACACCGATTTAATATTTTTTTTTAATTACGAACTATATACCGAGTTTTGAAAACAATTGATTGAAATTTGGGATATCCTATATACATAATAAGCGGCACTTTTTGACATACAAGTGATTTCTTTTCAGTTCCGGTTTTGCTGGAAGTGACACAAACATTCGATTTTTAAATAGAACACCCTGAATATTATTATATTTTTGTATTCTGCATAATTTTCTGAATCCAACGATACCAAATAAGTGACATTTCAAACGTCAATATTTTTCACAATATAATTTTTAGTTTTCCATTTAAGTGTGCCATGATGGTTCCGATTTATTCTAAATGGCCCGTGTAATGCTAGAAAAAATCGAAATCTCGTCAAAAACACTAAATTACGTGATTTATGAGCAAATAAAGTTCATCAAAATAGTTTTTAGAGCAAAACTCAATTTTTTCAAATGGAACCATATTGGCACCGTGGTACCATTTATTAGTACTATAAATAAGAAATTCATTCATGTCGTATTAAAATGTGCGATAAATACAAACAAAATTACAGCTAAAAGAAAATAAGAAAATACAATTTTCTTCTAATTACCTTGTTGTACATAAAATGGCTTTGGATACAAAAAAATGAACAGAAAACATTACACCAGTTGTTCAAAATGCTGTCTATTAACATCAGTGCACTTCTGAACTCGCATGGCTGTTTCTCGAAGAACGTGCTGGGCCGTTATACTATTAATTGCGCGTCTTACTCGTAGCTCCAGGTCTTCATGGATTGTAAGGGCGGTTACGTAGACAATACTTTTAAATTACCTCAAACAAAGAAATCATGGGGTGTTAAATCAGGTGACTTTAGAGGCCACGTAATATTGCCAAATCCAAAACTCTTTATACATTGTCAAAACAGGCGCACCACCTATCCTTCCACGTGGTACGCCCCTGTTTTTATTTTTTTTATCAATGATTTAATCGCGTAAGTTTCTTTATTATTTAAAATACTCTTCATTAATAAGAGTTGATTTCTGAAAAGAAAATAGGTAAATACTTAAAACACCACATATTAATTTCATAATTATCTTTATAGGACAAAAGCAGAATAGCATCTGTAAGACAGTGAATTCCTACATAACAACCTGTTTTTCAGGATCACGAATCATCAGTATTTGGTGCTGAACTAGTTCACATCTCCACCAATATTACGTGGACGTCAAAACTTGTTAAGAATTTCCTGAACGCATCTTTCTTCGGTTGCTTTCTGTTTTATATGAATTTCAGTTTCTGTTTACAGATCTCTGTGAATTTATTGCACTCTTGCGTTACGTCTTGTTAAGAACATTTCTGAAACATATCTATTTTCGTCTTTGAAATAACATTATCTGGGATAAAAATCTCACCGACACTTTAACCCCCTTTAAAGGACAACTACTACCTCGAAATTTTTAATTTAAAAAGGGGGTCTTGTGATAACTCATTTGAAAGAGATTTTGTTTCTCTATTCAGCAATATATAATTTTTTATGTTTGGCTAAATAGCTACCGAAACAATTAATTTTGAAAATTTAAAACTGTTAATATGCCTTACTCAAAAAGTGTGCTGTGAAAACAATGTCAACTCACTCATTGTTATCGAAGATTTGCCTTGTATGTTAATAAAATTCATGTGTGGCGAAAACCTCGATTAGTCAAGTTGATACTTTTATTCATATTATCTGTCATCACTCGTCTCTCATTATTATACTGGGCCAGATTCCGAGTAATACAGTGGGGTCATATAAAAGGAACCCATATTACGTTTTAAGTACACGTGAATTATACGAACGGATATTGCATTGCATCAAGTAAGTGACGGATGCCCACACGTCGCTAATTAATCCCCAATCGGAAAGCAATACAAAAAAATTGGGCACATTAAAACAAAAAAAACTTAATAACGATAGACGAAATGATGGACGTAACAAGCCTGTGACAAATGTGATAGCAGGAATTCTAGATTCTGGTGGACCGTCGCCAGCATTTTTACTTGCTAGAAAACATTTGAAGCTGTAAAAGCAAAAACTCTAGTTGTAACTTCGTTGAAAGCAATAGGTATTACTAGTTCACAAGTGTTAATGATAGTGACTGATCTAGCAGGGCTTATGCTTAAAACCAACCAATTGCTAAAAGCTGTCTTTCCACACTTAATACATGCAACATATATGGTTCACGTCCTGTATTTAGTATCAGTGAAAATTTTAAAAAATTACACAGGGGTAGATGCGCTCCTTGCAAATGCAAATCAGATTTTTGTGAAAGCTGCTAAACGTGTTAAGAACTTTCGTGTGGACTGTCCCGACATCCCACTGTCACCACATCCTACTTCAACATGTAACGTTGGGGGCATGATTGAAGGCAGATCTTATTATCACAATTATTTTAATGACGTAAAAACTTTTGTGCTTTATTTGACTCGCAAGCCATCTCTGAGGCTCAGCATTTATTTAACAATTAATATATTGAGGATGATACACACGTTTGTATAACAACTATAATATAGTATTCGACAGTATCCACAAATTATAAAATTCCTTGTCACTAGTATACTCTCTTGAACCACGTGATGCCCAGAATTTTGAAAAAAAAATTAGACAACTTTGAACAGCCGTTTATATTCATTTACAAACCCAAGTTTATGAGAACTTTTTCAAATTTTTTTGTTTAGAATCATCACTCAAGTTTATGGCCCTAGAATTTGTAACACCTTGTATATACTGGTTCACGTCTGACACCACTGAATTACTACCAAATTTGGCCCAGTCTACTAATCACTTTCACATATCCATAAATAAAATGTTAATACAAACACATAATTTAGTAGGATTGACACAGTTTCTAGCGTCTAGAGTCTTTAAATCGGGGAGGGCAGGGTGATATCACTTATATGGACTTTTCAAAGGCATTCGACAGGCTTAACCATAGATTATTGCTGCATAAACTATGCGATGTAGGACTTAGTGATGGATATCTCAAGTTTTTTTCATTCCAATTTAAACAACAGAAGCCTATACGTGCAGTACCAGGGTTTTAAGTTTGGTGAAATAATAGTAACATCAGGAGTTCCGCAAGGATCCGTTCTAGGGCCTCTTTTGTTCATTATTTTCATAGATAACATCGTCTGTGTACTTAGTTGTAATGTTCTATTATATGTAGATGATCTAAAACTATATTCGTCGATTCCCAACTTCGAGAACTGTATTGGTTTGTAGGAAGATTTAAACAAATCGAATCTTTGGTGCGAAAGAAACTTATTACCTCTCAATATTAATAAGTTTAATTGCATGAGTTTTACAAGGAAACTGCAGCCAATTGAATTCACATATTCAATTAATGAGGCTAATATAACTAGATGTTATAAGTTTAAAGATTTGGAAGTAATCTTTGAATGCAGATTAACTTTTTCTGACCACATCAATGATACAGAAATCTGGTTTTATAATAAGAAACAGCAAGCAGCTTGTGGAAACTGCTACACTGAAGTTACTCTTTAATGCTTCGTTAGATCTAAATTCGAATATGCTTGTCTAGTCTGGAATCCGAGATACGAGAATTATAAATTTCATATCGAGAAAATACAAAAGAAATTTGTAAAGTTTCTATGGTATAAGTCGGATTATGTTTATCCCCCACAAGGCATTTTCAACAATATGTAATTACAAATATTTCACATGAATGACTTGAATACTCCACAGAAATATTATTCAATAGTAAAAAAGGGCCCATTGTGGCCTACTTGCCTAGTAAAATAAAGAAAAAAAAACCATATATAAAATTTTAAATAACCAAATTGATTGTCCAGAATTTCTTAGTTGTTTGTCTCTCCATGTTCCAGCTTTTCAAACTCGTTCTAGTAGTTTAATTAATTTGTTTGCCAGTTCCGAAAAATTTTTTTTGGAATCAGGTGGAAGTATAACGACAAATTTCAAATTTCCTAAAAAAATATTGATTTTTTACAAAGTTGTACCTTTTTTGAAATTTGCACAGTGAAAAATGGATCTAAAATAAAATGTCAAAACGTGTAACTTTATAAAAAAACCAATATTTTTTGAAGAAATTTGAAATTTGTCGTTATATTTTCCACCTGTTTCTGGAAAAAAAATGTTTCGCAAATATTTTACAAATCGTTTAAAAAATAACTTTGGAGACTCACAATTTTCCAACTTTTTTTTGCAAATTTCAATCGCAATTTTTGTCAGTAAAACTTCTTCATTTAGTCTTGATAGCTACGCTTTAAAGTATTGCTTGGATCCCATGCTCCAATACTAAAATTTGACATAGCCTAATTTCACCAGCCGCCACGTGTCTTGATAACTAATTTATGTGGTTTTGATTCTTTGGAAACAGTTCAATGTTGTCAAAGTTTTTCGTGACGTATACACTTTTCGGGTCCATTTTGAATGCCAATTATCATATAACTTAAATAAGAATTAGCATAGTTTAAGGAAGAATTCTGATAGATTTTAGTTTCGCACACAAAAGGCTATAATTTGTAGTATCAAAGCCTTTAAAAAAAACATCATTAATCTCAATACTTCTCATAAATACACGTGCACCAAAAAAATGCTAATAAAAAAGCGACTACAAACCAACTAGTCCTGAGGTTAACAACAGGTTTAAAGCTCGCTTAGTTATCGAGTATCTAATTGCTGTATGGTTACAGAATTATTTTAATAAGTTTAATAGCTAATAAAAATTTGTTTCGGGGATCCATCCAGATTCCAGAGAGCCAAAAATAAAAATCGACAGGGTTACAAAAAGGCCGCAGAGGTATTATGGCCCAAGGGCATTCGTCGAAGAAAACTGTCCGCGATATCGCGATGCGTAGCCCTGTAATTTCTAGAGTATCGTGGAGATGGCTTCGGGCGAACCACATTCCCGTCTTCATTTTATTCTGCGAAATAACTAATCTCGGGCGGCAGGACCGGACCGGCAACATTTGACACACTACCAGGTAAAGTGCATCAAGAAAATTATTCACTTTTTTTAGTATAAATGTGGTTTTTCCGCAGAACTAAATAATAATAACAGCAACAAACTTAAGGTCAATTGTTCTGTAGATGGTATCAAATAAGAAAAAAAAGATTGTCAGACGGGAATATACTAAAACACGAATTATATGTATTTTTGAAATAAGAAAAAATGGGGAACTTGATTTTCGATTCAAATATTGAATGTTCCACTTAAGATAAGTGAAGTTATCTTTGATTCTCATCTAATTTCAAAGATATGTTATTTTAATGTTGTTACAATCTTTAAGGAAAACCCCATAATGCTGTCTTTCAAATTTTGAAATATATATGGCGATTGTTCAATAAAAATGATGTCAAGTTGCAAATGCATTGGTTTCTATCAGTCTGTCAGTCAGTCTGTCAGTCATTATATTATATTATTATTTCTTTACATTTAACGTTTTTTAATAGGAATTAATAACATATTAGTGATGCAGAACATTTATTTTTAATAAAATTATAACAAAATTTAAAAAAAAGGTGCTCAAAGTAATCACCACCTTGCTCCAAACACTCCTGGGCAGTCCTAAGGGAATCGAAAACATTTTTCAGAAGAATGAGAATGTTCTATTTTTTTCTCCAATTCTGATATAAACATTGTCGATGTTAGGAATAGGAGGAAAAGGCCACAAAAATAAACCGCATTCAGTAATGTCACATGATCCTGGAGGAAACTCATGTCCGGGGTTAGTTTTATTAATATACAGAGTAGGGCAACAGTGCGTCCGACTTCGATATGTCGAGTTCTATGATAACCAGAAACTTGATTTAAAAATATAAATAAACTAGACAAGAGAGTCTATAACCGGAAATTATTTTCGAATATACAGTGTGAGACAAGACGATTCTACAGTGTCAACTAACTTTTTTTTTAAATCGAATGCCATTTATATCAGAAATTTCTTTGTGGTCTCCTTCCACCCCTGTATTATTATTGACTCACTCCCAACCGCTTAGATGTAATTTTTTTTTGTTGAAATTATGCCATTTACACGTGTATATTAATAAAATCACTACAGTCATAATCATCGATTTTAAGAGAAAATATGTTAATACCAGTTATGCGACATTTGTATGATGACACTCAGCTATTGTCACTTCCTAAAAGTATACAGGGTGGCCAAAAATAATTTTTAAATTTACAACTATTTGAACTGAATTTTCTCAATTTTTTCAAATGGAACACCTTATATATTTTTGGACAATGTGATGTAGAATTGGAAAACGGACATTTTTTTGTACGCGCAGCCCTATGGCTATTTGTAACCATTTTCGATTTATTGAACAATAACTGCAAAATTCAGCAATAAAAATTAAACATTTTTTTTTTGTAATTCAAGAGATGGTATTATAAAAAGTGCTCCACATGTTGCCCATTTTGATTGACATACATTTCTATGCATCTTTCGAATGAAGTTTCTACTGTTCATAAAATTGCCGGAGTGATCCTAAAAGTATTTATTATCCTTTCCTTCAAATTTTGGATTATTGTTGGTGTGATGTTTTTATGGGCATCATGTAACACGCTTATTAAAACACTTTCTCTTGAATTATTTGAAGAAAAACCCTCAATTTTGTTTACAGTTATTGTTCAATAAATTGAAAATGGTCACAAATAGCCATAGGAATATACGTACAAAAAATTTTCGTTTTTCATTCCTACATCACATCGTCCAAACAGGATGTTCAGTTCAAAGAGCTGCAAATTTAAAAATTCTTTTTGGCCACCCTGTATACTTTTAGGAAGTGAAAATGGCTGAGTGTCATCACACAGATATCTCATAACTGGTACTAACATATTTTTTTCTTAAAATTGATAGTTGTGATTGTACTGATATTTTCAATATACATGTGTAAATGGTATAATTTCAACAAAAAAAAATCACTATTTCCACGTGGTTAGGAAAAAGTCAATAATAATACAGGGATAAAAGGAGGCCACAAAGAGGCTTCAAAAAATGTTTTCTGATTTACATGACATTTCATTTAAAAAATTATTACTTGACCCTGTAGAATCATCTTGGTTCACAATGTATACTTGAAAAAATTTCCGTGTATAGACTTTTTTGTTTACTTATGTTTTTAAATCAGGTTTCTAGCCATCATAAATTTCGAGATATCGAAGTCGAACGTACTATTGCCACACCCTGTATACCGTTTCTTTACGTTTCTTTAAATTATACACTGATAAAAAAAATCAAAACTGGTCTTACAGAATTTTTATGTAAATTCCAGGTATGTTAACAGTTTTACAGTAGCATGCTATAGTTCGAGATGACACAATGAAGATTTAGCATTTTTGTGGGTAATTAACAGAAAATAGTATATGGTTTAAAATATCTAAAACAATTAACAGAACACCTAATGAAGAATTTCAAACTGCAGGTTCAAGTCCATTTATGGGCCGATTTTAAATTTTGAAATTACGTTAAAATTTTAATTTAAAGCTTCATCGAAAACACGTAACACGGTACAGGGTACCATTTAAAAAAAAAATGTTTTGGCCATTTAATTTTTATAAAATATTTATTTAAAAAAACGCCTTAAATAACGTCCGATCCGAAAAAAAGCATCGCATGTGCCATATCTTTGGTAAACTACATAAACATGCTAAAACATATGCATTTCTGGACAATATGAATTCGAGTAAATTTGGCTACACAAAAACCGGCGAATTCACCAATTACTGATTCTATTGGCACACGGTTCAAGTAGGTAATAAACGCACTATAAATAAAGAAACAATCTTCTTCGAACCCCTCTCTCCTTTCCTTATCCTAATCTTTAAGTTACACTGTAGTCTTTTTCTTTGGAAATGGTTACTATTTATCTTCAGAGAAAAAACTATTTCTAAAGCAAGTTTATGTTTGTGCTTACTCAGATATGTATAACTATCTCACTATTTCTTTAACAGAATGTTTGGTTTATTTCTGCTGACATGTTTGTTGGTCGAATTAGAGGAACCACACACTAATAACTTTGTTAGTAGATGACTTAATAAGTACACTGAATACAGATTTAGAACAAGGAAAACTAGCACTATAGATATTAAGACAAATTTCTATTCACTAGTAAATACTCATCTCTTCTCTTAACTATTAGAAAATATTTACTTTACTTGACTTCTATCCCGCTTAAAAATAATGTGATTATTGTATTAAACTACTATCGTATAAATAATTGTCCAATTTATATTGTCTCTATTTACCTCAGATTTAGAATTGTTAACTACGTTACTGCAGAAATCTACCGAATAAGTATATCTAATACTTATATAACCTTATAATAAAATTATGGTAAATTCTTTCTGTTTACAAATGTTTACAAATTCCCATATAATAATATGCACATTTAATAAATAAATTAAAGCTATATGGTATCAGGGATGGGTTCAGATCCTACATTCAGGGAAGAAATCGCTATGTAGAAATAAATAACTGGACATCTAATGTTTTGGAACATTTTGTCGGTGTAACACAAGGATAGGTTTTAGGACCCTTATTATACATACTTTACGTCAATATTTTCAACGCACTGCGCTCGGTGACGTTTGCTGATAATACATTCAATCTTATTTCTAATATTAACGTCAATAATGCTATTAGGGAACCAAATCTGTGGGAACAAGCTGCATATGAATGATTTAACGATAATATGCTTATTTTAAATAAAAAAAGCTTTTTAATTAAAACAAAAGATGGTACACTTATACAAGAAAAATATGTGACAAGCTAGAATCGTAGACTAGTAGTTCCTGATAATATAGATCTTAACGTATTATTCGTCTTAGATACCGTCCGCACAGAAAACTTATTTCCAATTTTCCGTAATTTGTCAGACCAGAATGCGTGTATGGAATTGTTGCTGCACCAGGTCGTTGTATTTGTGTCATGTTGATAGACAATTGAAAGAAAAATGATAAATATGCGAAAAGAAAACAATAATGTAATTAATTTAGTTGTATAAGTGTACCGACAGATTTCACAATATAATTTATTTATGCACAACGTACAAAACCGAGCAGTCTTGTTTATACATCGTTTTCAACTGTTTCTGCTATCAAATGTCATAATTCTCTTATATAGCAGCAAATATTCACGTAAGTTATCTTTTACTTTTTATTTTAGTGCTTTTTAATCTTATTTTACTACTTTAATTCGCCAAATATTTTAAAACCTTGTAGACATTTTATCTTATCTAGGATTAAACCAAAAATGTATCTATCGTTGTTTATTTTATGGTGTCAATGCTTTATAACTGTACTACTTCAGTCTGCTCATTAGAAATACATGTCTATAATACCGTCCGCCAAAAACTATGGAGCAAATGCGAAAAAAATGTGAATTTAAAGTAAACTGGGTTTTGGGAATTTGTCAATTGGGATTTAATGCCTAAATTAACTTTAGTTTTAAATAAATTACGCTTGGAAATATCTATTTGTACAACATGTAAGTGATTTTTTCCCGTACATGGCGGAAGGTTTTTGATCGAGGCGAACATCAGTATCAGGCGAAGTTCATTATCACTCGCCAATTTGCATCTAGTTTTCTTTTCTTTGGTTACGCGGCATCGATTGCTATGATCATTAGCCACATTTTCTTTTAGGCTTGTGTTTTCTTAATTTATTCATAGGTATTATAAAAAGGCATTTATGTAATGGCAAATTGAGTAAAGTAAATTATGTAGGTAAATGTAAATAAATAGATTTTTAATTGTTATTTGTTGCATAATTAAATTCGTTAATATATTTGACTAGTTTAATAGCTTCTCTATGGCTTTTCTATCATTTTATAAAACACTTGGAATATTATTATCCAAACTGGTCCTCTCATGAAACTGATGATATAATGGGCAAGTTATGGGGAGATGTTCTACTGTTTTGCAGTTGGTCATTTTGGGGGTCTTTCACCTCTTTGTAGGTGCATGGAAATAAAAATCTCTTGTTTCAGACGAGCTGATTTGAATCTATTAATGTACAATATCGTGGAAAAAAATTTTCTAATTTGAACAAATATGCATTCAACATATTTATTAATAAATTTCAGTTCTTATGTTGAAAAGTGTTTTTATGCAGAATAGTCTTGCTATGTGGAAAGGTAACACTTTTCTAAATGAAATGGCATATAGAAATATACTATATTTCGAGAACAACAATATGTGTAATATATGTTTCGTAAACTAGCCAACTGATTCTTTGAAAATAAATAAATAAATATTACATAATGGTAAGCCAAATGATATTATATCACACATCCACCATTTTTATGGGTCTGTTAAATTTGTTTATCTCTAGTCCCTATTAGGAATATAAGGAATATTTTATAGTTATATTTCAATTTAAAGTAAATAGAGAATGGAGAAGACTAACCTTTAGTGTTCATTATTGATAGGGTCTTCTATAACATGTTAATATGTTCAACTGACCTTAAAGAAGATAAACCTCAAATAACTCTATATAAAAATATTACATGTATACATGTTAAAATAAAAAAAAACTGTTAACATTGAATATCGAATATATTTCTGTATAGAAATATACTATATTTCAGGCTAATACGCGAAAAACAATATGTGTAATATAAGTTTCGTAAACTGGCCAACTGATTCTTTGAAAATAAATATTACATAATGGTAAGCCAAATGATGTTATCACATATCAGACATTTTTATGCGTCTGTTAAATTTGTTTATCTTTAGTCCCTATTAGGAATATAATGAATATTTTATAATTATATTTCAATTTAAAGTAAATAGAGAACGGAGACTTCAATGCTCACAGAGAAGAGTAACCTTTATGGTGGTACTGAGGAATTACTTTTCAAATATCTTTTTGTCATCTTTATGTAGCATTGATGAGTATGTCCATAAAATGCTGGCGTTTATTTTTTCAAATATATATCTAAGCAGGAACCAGTATTATTAATTTTTTCGACCATTTCAAAGAGTTATTTACTTTAATTTCATTGCGAAAGTTTGATGTGTTCATTATTGAGAAGGACTTCTATAACATGTTAATATGTTCAACTGATCTTAAAGAAGATAAGCTTGACATAACTATATGTAAAAATAATACATGTATACATGTTAAATGAAGAAAAAACTGTTAACATTGAATATCGAATATATATCCGTATTCTCAAAAGAGTGCCATTAATTATCATATTCTTCTACGTATGTAGCGGAGATTGTCCCAGAATATGCCACACTTTGATGTATACCTGTAGTAATGCGTCCACAACAATTCAATATCAAACGACTTTAAATTGATAGAAATAGTATATTATTCAAACAAAGTCTAATGATGGCTATTATTCATGAGCATCAAGTTTCAAGATAAAGAAAATCAATCAACTGAGTAATAGCCATTACACGCGAGTAGAATACTATTCTTATTCTACGACTACTCAATAGGAAGTTGCACTTTTAGGTCTAGATGTATTTCACGAAAATAATTGTCACTAGTTTGCATAATTTTAATTTTACTTATCACTCTTAATAACAAAAGTAATGGTAACATTGGACCAATTCCCAAAATGCATGTGTCGAATTAATATTTTTATTTGTAGTTAATGATTTTTATGTATAGATACTTGTATTCTGTTGAACTGACTCAAAATTATATCAACTTCTGGTGACAACAAATTATGACATTTAAAAATAATTATGACATTTGAACATTGCGCTGCGTCATAGCATCCTTGCTGCTGCAATTGTTGCGATTTGCCACAAGTCGTGATTAAAGAATTATTACTCAAAGCCCTGAGTAATGAGTCTATCAGAAAACGCACTTAATATAACGTATTACTTAATAGTGGTAAAGAAAAAATTATTTCAAAAGTTATTACAAGTACAATTAAATCTAATTTACTTTCAAAATCCACCTTACCTAGTTCTTATCAGTTTTATATACTTAGTGTCTCAGCGCTGAATTTCACTTCAGGTGCATAAACTGATATAGTCTGGGATTATTCACAATGATTCTGCTACACACTTGATTTACATAAATGCTTTACTTAATATTTGGTAGGAATGATGATTCTGTGATAGAATTCAAAAACCATGAAGAGTAGATATAGAAAAAACTATAAAAAGTGATGTTTTATAAGTTCCCTTTTAATTTAATAATAAGATCGTGTAAAGGTGTGTAATTTCAAATAAAAAGTGACCCGTAAAATTAGGATAAATTTGTTCTCTTGTTTAAAAATTAATTCTGGATAAAAAAGTGTTTATAAACTTGTCCAAAATTGGTATCCTGATTTCGTCTTGTCTCAAAAACCGTTAAAATAAGATTTCTTTCCAATATATTTGAAAAACTAATTACAATTCCATATAAAGTCTATTTTATCTATTTATTAGTGTAGTTGGTTTTCACAATGTTAAAACTATTGACATGGCAACAAAAGCAAAATCCATTATTTTTAGAACCAAACATACAATTTTTACACCCGCATTTAGTAAACTTTGACACCAAAAATTTTAATTTCATTAACGTTTGTACATACAAGATGATCTGAAATAGGTGCGACCTGTATCGTTTTTAAATATAAAATTAATATAATCAATTTTTTTAAGTAGAAATTAGTTTTGGTGATGAAAGAAGATTAATTAGCTTGTATTTGCTTATATACCATGATTACCTCTTAACATAAAAAATTTTTAGTTGTGGAATTGGTGCTCGATATTATTAGTCGTCCTTAAATAAATCGCACTCAATTGGTGATTACCAATGGTAGCAGAAATAAAAATACTTTGTTTTAATGCACACATACATATAGGTAGATGATGTAACTAACACCTCTAACTCCCTGTAGTCGATATAAGCATAGAGTCAATTGTTTTCTTTTATTTAAAGTGAAATACAAATAGAGACTTCAATGCTTGAGCATGCTACGAACTTTCTGCGAAGTCTGTATTTGGGTGTATTAAAACAAAATTTTTTAAACAAATGACCACCGAATTGGTAACATATATTCTCGAAAACAAATAATGAAAAGAAGCTGTTTTTTTAATATCAACTGTTAAAAAATTGAGATGTGTTGAATTGTTGCCACCCCTACATCTCTTCCATTTTACAAATGTCATCGTTATCAAACTTTACTGTCAACTAGTATGACTCATGAAACAGATTCGATTAAAAGTTGTATTGAATCGTTCCTGAGATATTGAATATGAAAAGTTAATTACAAATAAAACTTTAAGCAGGGTCAGTTATTTGAAAATGCACTGTTACTTTTAAACGATGTATCCTATGCAAAAAACAAATGAGTACTTATTCTTAGTAAATTAAGTGCTAAATTCATTCACCAAGTATTTACTATATTTTTACATACTAATCGTAGGAATATTTGTCTAAACTTGCCTGATATTTTGAAGATCTACCAGTCAAATATACTCGCCAAATTACATCGCAACAACTAGCGCAGTTTCAATAATACGAAGAAATTAAAAAGAAAACTTTCAACTTCAACAGTTGATATTAGAAAAAAAAGGTCTTTGCCTTCTATTCGTTATTTGTCTGGTCTAAATCTATATAAATAGAGACTTCAATGATTGAACAGACCACGAACTTTCGACGAGAACATACAGGGTGTTCCATAATTAAGTACCCTCCTTCAAGGGTGTGAACTTGAAAAAGTAAGTTGTTTTGTATATAGACATTCATCTTAAATCAATCCATAAGGGAGCTACAACTCCTTAATGGTGTGTAAGTACAACATAGTTATTTGACAATAAATTAGCAACGACCTAAGTTGCAAAAATTAAATTTGGACTATTTATTAATTTCATAACTTTACATGTTGTCAACAGCTACATATGTTTCGAATTTATAGGAAAATAACTATGTTCTGCTTACCCCCATTTATGGAATTGTAGCTCCGTTATGAACTGATTTAAGGCAAATGTTTATATATAAAACTAAACTTATTTTTTCTAGTTCTGCCACCCCTTTGAAGGAAAATACTTAATTATGGGACACCCTATATACTAATACGCCTCGGTTATTTCTCGATACTAAGAGCTTAATTAAAGTGAAAAATTAAATGAATTCAAATATGTAGCACAGAAATACAACTAATACGGATGAATTTAAGTACACGGCACCGAGAGAAACCACCGTATGTACCTCAAAAAATTGTCTGAAACCCATGTATATTTTTACTTAAATGTAGACTGTTAATAAGCATGTCGAAGGTTAAAATATTTATGTAAGTTTTTTGCGTAACGTAAGAAGAATGTTTCTTCAATCATAATGATGATGGCTTTTTAAAAAAAACTGTATAAAATAATTTGTTAACCAAAATTGAGGATGTATGGTGTCTGTCTAACACAAATTGATTTACGGTCAACTTTTATTCCGTCGGTGTTTTTTCAATTTAACTTAGTTATGATTTTAATACATTTGATTTAAATTATCTCTTCTGCGGAGATGCAGTAAATTTGAAAAAACATTACGATTGTCAGGGGGATGGGATTGATTTATTTGCTGTCAGAATGAAATATTGGTTAGGGTAGGATGATAAATACTTTTGATGTTTACTATCATTAAGGTTTTTGCTTTAAAATCATGTGAGTTCAGTCACATAATTTAATCCTTCTCATTTATTAGCTAAAAGAATTAGCTGTTTTTATTGTATCTGAATTAATTTGCATTGGTTTTTACCTTTGGCTTATATATTAGCGTCTGTATGGCAGAAATTTTGAAAGTGTGCATGGATAGAAAACTATTCTATATCAAAGTAATCGATTATTCTTGAATTTTTATACTTGTCACTAGAAAAATATTACTTGGCATAATAAATTATTATTGTTTCAATAATATGCCAATTGTAAACCAAGAATAGATATATTTTTGAGTTTAATTAGCGCAAGTCGTTAAGTCAATATAAGTTTGATTCCTTCGAAGTATAAGTATGTATTAAATATACTCTTCTTCTTTCGAGTACTGTTAACCGTGAGAGTAAGTATAAGGACATCTTGAAGTAAATTCTTATTTAAATGTTTTTCTTGACATAAGAATACTACTCTTGGAATAAAACTACAAACAACTTTGCTGGATGAATTATACATACTATTAATCCAATAACTGTTATCCTTGATTGAATACTTACTAATCTCAAGTGAAGTGTTCTAAAATAATGTTGGAACATTGAATCGCGCAGTGGTGGGAGGTAGAAAGCTATGCCTTTGCCAAACAAAGACAACATGCCTTACCTACTACGCGTCGAATTGTGTGTGCTGTACTTTGTTCATAGATGTTGATCATTATGAAATAATTTATATTTGTAAAGTTATACTTGAAAAGAAGTATATTAACATTATGAACTGTGAAATAGAAGTTAATGAGTCTACGATAGCAAGTTGGGAGTCCTTAATTTCAATATTAGAAGGTAAGTTTAATAATTCTGGTTTTACTGCATGCGAGCTATTTTAATTACGTTATACTTTACAAGAAATGAATACACAACGTCACTATATTGTAGGTGAAAAGGTATTCATTTGAAGTTTAATGGTTGTGTATAGATTTCCCAAGTTATTTTCCTTTTTGATAATTTTTACTTGTGTATTATATACAATCTGTAATCAAGATCTGCATATTTATTGTAGTGGCGTTTTATTATACAATACATATACAGGGTGACTGATAAGTCGGCTTACTCCTTTGAGGGTGGGTTAGTAGAACTCATTTACAATTGATTTAGAGATCTAATAGTTTTTGAGATATTTTATTTTTAAAATAAAAAAATAATAAAACTTTCTTTAATAAGTTACATAGTTATGTAACAAAAATTAGGTTAAATACTTTAATACTATAAAAAGACGAGCTAAAAAACTACATTTGTGAAATAAATTTCAACCCAATCGTACATTCATAGGAATTTATTTTCAAAACTTGATAATGAATTAAACGTGCAAATTATTTAAAAACTTCTCTACTTTATATACTACTTTTCGAATGAGGTTTATATGAAGTTTTAAAAACTATATTTTACTTCCATAAATAATACAAAAATACTATGTACAAGTAGAGCGTCCATTGTTTTCAAATTAAAGAGATACAGGGTGTTTCGAAAAACAAGTGCCATCGCTTGAACGGAGATTCTACTCTCAAAAATAAGACAAATATACCTAATTCCTATCAACATCTGAGATATTGAAGTTTTATTTTTCTTTGCGTTAACTGTAAAAAATATATACGCCACTGATTTTTTTAGTTTTTGATGGCCCAATTATGTAGAAAGTTAATTGCCGAAAACCTCTTGACGTTCTTTAGATATCGGCATCGTGTAGAAGGTATATGCAATTTTTAAAGTCTTTATAAGTCTATTAAAAAAATAATAATAATGCTATTGAGTACCCTACATAAAGAAATTGTATTTATTTCCTACACGAAACCTAAATCTAACAAAAATCAAGAGGTGACTTCTTTTCAGCAATTAACTGTCCACATCACTGTGCCATCTAAAATTAAAGAAGTCAGTGGTGTATATATTTTCTTTACAAAATTAACCAAAATAATAATAAAACTTCAACATTCTGCATTTCAAGTACGAAACAGCAATGGACCCATGTTGATAGTAACTATTTGTCTTATTTTTGAGTGAGAAATCTCTGCTTAAGCGATGACACATTTTTCGAAACACATAAGGGCAAGGAAAGTTTTAAAAAAATAAAATAAAATATCTCAAAATCTGTTAGATTTTGCATTATGCATGTTATAGTTAAATCAGTTGCAAATGAGCTCTACTAACAGCCCTTGAAAGGAATACGGCGACTTACCATTCATGCACCCTGATGTGTACCTATATATAACATTATTAATCAATGACTTTCTGAAGTCATTGATATTAATTTATTATTAGTGTAGGATTAAAGTTCTTTGTTCTTGCCAAAAATGCTAAGCTAACATATTAATTATTACGTATTTTAGCTGCCTATTTACAGTTTGTATATATGCATGGAAATTTTGTGAATATTCAAATGGGCTTAAAAATTTCGGTTTCATATGTACAAAACTTGTTATGCCATACCTGTTTGGAAGTTTGAGCATACTTTTCTATTATATAGTTAGCTACAATGATTTGTTTAAATTATTTATAGTTTAATAGCATAAATAATTGTTTTCTAGGTCAAGAAAATTAACTAACGATGGACACTTTACTGGAAATTTTAGAAGAACTTATTCCTCAAGTCGGAAAGAGAATAAAATTATAAAACACTTAAAAACACATAAAGAAATAATGTGCCTTCCTGTGGTAAATTTGACATTTTTGACAGCCCTAGTAACAAATACTAGAAATTGTACCTAAAGTTACAAAATCGTAATTCTCTCACACTTTACTTAGTAATATATTAAACAAAGCAATGAGCTATTATAGACTTGATTAATAATAATTAGATTACTATTATTGTTCATCGAAAATAAATAAGTTGAGACTCAGAATTTCACAAATTTGTTAGCAAACGTTTATAAAATCACATTTCTACAAAGTTGTGTAAAATTTGCCAAAACAGTGTAGGTAACTGTTTCTATTTATTAAGAAATGAAGGTTTTGTATTTACTGCATAAAAAACATTTCTTTGTTATGATGACAACAAAGCCACAAACAGGAACATATGACTTTTCTTAAAAATAATAATAATAATAATACCACATGTAATTACAACCCCCTTTATCCCTGAAGGTCTGGAATGACTTTGTGCGGGAGAGGGTTACACATTAAGAGACAAAGGACACACATCCAATACCCAAGTATACTAGGATTAATTTCTTTTCCGAAAAAAAACTCAGTTCTCGACCGGGAATCGAACCCGGGACCCCGTGGTTTCGAGGCAAGTACGTTACCTCTAGACCACGGAGCCATATGAAGCTAAAGCCGGGTACTCATATGCGCTCCGTATCTGTATTTGTATCATGTATTGTAACGGATACTGTAACAAAATTTTGAATGAGTACGTCTTGCGTTCCATGTTCGCGAACTTACTAAGAACATGAAGAGCGATCCGAGCGCCTGTCGGTAAACGCCGCGAACACAAAGAGGAACGGTCCAGTGTTGTGGACGGTTCGTAGCTGGAACGCAAGTCAGTACGTGTCAGTGTTCCGATCATGGAGTGGATACTTCTGGAGACGACATGTTGCTGTGAACTTGCTTCGAACACTGCGGGTCAAGATGGTCGCAGGTCGTTACGTCGACTATTCGCCTAGGCGTACATACAGCGAACTGATACTGTAACTGTTACAATACATGATACAGATACAGATACGGAGCGCATATGAGTACCCGGCTTAAAAGAGAAACGAAAAATAGTATTATTCTGCATACCTACTAAAGGAAAACTCCTAAGTACATTATTTAAAAAAAAATAAATATGTATGAGCAGTTCTTTGGGTATGTTGAATACTATGTTTTTCAAAAATAGTTCTACTAAAAGATTTTTATATTTTTATTTGATCATAGTTGACGTAAGTATTCTAATTTAAAGAAAATTATGGCAAGTGATTTATAGACATACACTGAACTGATTTTGAGGTTGGCTCATTGTGAAACATTATTAAATATTTTAAATATATGAAGGAAATTTGTTTTCTAATGTTTCAAAAATATTTTATTAGAAACTCTACACGTGTTTCGGCTTTTTAGGCCTTTGTCAAGAGTACATGGAACATTGAACAGTAAAATTTGTGTTCATCTGGTACCTATTATAAAACTGTTACTTTATTTTTTAAATCTAAATTATTTTATCTAAAATATGGTGACCAGTAAAAATTTGTTGTTCATTCGTTAAAATTGTATTATTTCAAATTGTTCTAATAGATCAAGTTTTTTCCTTTCTTTTCCGAATGAGGTAATTTGACATTATTTAAATCTATAAAATGACCGTTTTTCTATGCAATGTGTTGACATGCTCGTGCTATATACATTGTTTACAATAGATTTGTTGTGTTCCTCTAATCGCTTTTTTACATTTCGTCTAGTTTGTCCAATATATATAGCATCACAGTCACAATGTTTTCCCTCATATACTCCTGTTTTTTATAACTTTTCAGTTTTGTCTTTATTATTAATAACATTTTATCTAAATTATTTTTATTTATAGAAATTGTTCTACATCCCAGTTTATTCAGTTTATTACTAACTCTACTGTTGATCTTAGACCTATAATTAATACATTTATATCTTTTATTGCATTCCTGAAAAGAACCGGCATAGAACAATTTTTGTCTTCTTTGTGTTTTATTAGATTATCTAATAGGCTTTCTTTATAGCCATTGTTTTTTGCAAATTCATTAATTACATTAACTTCTTTTTTAAAATTTTCTTTGCTTAATGGAAATATTAATAGACGATGTATGTAGTTGTGGAATGGTGCCATTTCTATTTGCAATGATTGTTTAGATTTACTATGAACTACTGTATATGTTAACGATAAATGTCAAAATCTAAGCTATTGTTGATATTTTTTATATTAATGTCTAAAAAGTTTAAATCTTCGTCATTTTCCATTTCTAATGTGAATTAAATTGTTTGGTTAAGCGAATTTAGAAGACCTAAGAATTTATTTAACTGCGTTTCCATACCTTTTCAAATGCCAAAAAACACTATTTGGAAGCCTGTTTTTCTGGACCCATTATGTAGAAGATGTGTTTCGCATTTGAAAAGGTATGGAAAGGCAGTTAAATAAATTCTTAGGTCTTCTAAATTCACTTAATCAAAAAATTCAATTCACATTAGAAATGGAAAATGAAGAAGGTTTAAACTTTTTAGACAATATAAAAATATCAGCAGGAGCTTAAAGTTTGACATTTATCGTAAACCTACTTGCACAGATACAGTAATTCATTGTAAATCCAAACAATCATTGCAAATAAAAAAGGCACTATTCCACAGCTACATACATTGTCTATTAACATTTCTATTAAGCGAAGAGAATTCTAAAAAAAAGTTAATGTAATTAAAGAAATTGTAAAAAAACAATGGCTATAAAGAAAACCTAATAGATAATTTAATAAAAAACAAAGAAAAGAAAAATTTACGTAAAGAGTTTTATGCCGGTTCTTCTCAGGAATGCAATAAGAGATATAAATGTATTAATTATAGACCTAAGATTAAAATTAGTAATAAACTGAATAAACTGGGATGTAGCACAATATCAGTAAATAAAAACAAATTAGGTAAAATGTTATTAATAATAAAGACAAAACTGAAAAGTTATAAAAAAACAGGAATATATGAGTCAAAACGTAGTGACTGTGATGCTATATACATTGGACAAACTGGACGAAATGCAAAAAAGCGATTCGAGAAACGCAAGAAATCTACTGTAAACATTGTTTATAGCACGGGCATGTCAACACATTGCATAGAAAACGGTCATTTTATAGATTTAAATAATGTCAAATTACCCCATTCGGGAAAGAAAGGAAAAAACTTAATCTATTAGAAGAGTTAGAAATAAGTAAGATTTAAAAATAATAAAAATTTAACGAATGAACAACAAATTTTTACCGCTCGCCACATTTTAGATAAAATAATTTAGATTTAAAAATTAAGTAATGTCCAACTTATAAAAGCATATTTTACAACAGTTTTATAGTAGGTACCAGATGTGGTTATATAACAAATGGACACAAAATTTACTGTTCAGTATTTCCTGTACTCGTGACAAAAAGGCCTAAAAAGCCGAAACATGTGTAGAGTTTCTAATAAAATATTTTTGAAACATTAAAAAGCAAATTTCCTTCATATATTTAAAATATTATAGACATAGTTAATACAAGCATACAAAGTGTGGTTAAAATTTATATCAGTAAATAACTCGGTTATCATTGAGAGTTTATGGTTATTTTGATCCTAAGAGTTTTTGAAAACGAATAAATAATTTTAATTGCATGTACCTGAAAGAGTTAAATTGCAAACACAGATTATAAAAAAAAATCGATCTTTGATTTATCTTCGCTAATTTTGATACGTTATTTAAATCAAAGCAAATTTTCGTAGGACCTAAATTTACAGACGTTGACCCAACATGAGTTCAAGAGCGACGATTTTGTAGGGAGAATGCCGAAAATTCCACCCCAAGGCTGAAAAATGTGAACTAAAAATCAACTCACCTGTCGGTAAAAGAGCGGAATATCATCAGCCTCAAAACGGTGAGGTACGACACATGTTAATAAGACACATGGAGATCTGGAGTCAATCGCGCACAACAGGACTTAGTAAAATTACGTCAAATCGCGCGAGAAATTCCACATAACGGACACACTGATAGTAGTCCACTGACACGAAGGAGATATCCAGGAATTACACGGTGGTATCAACCATTCATGTTATCACGGCACGCCAATACGAACACACTGTTGCGTGTTTGACTGGTACGACAATAAGACGACTGTTCTTGGAGGCCTCTTCGGCAGGTTGGTCAGTAACTGAAGACGACGAAGACTCGGTGGCCGGCGTGTCGACTGGTAAGGTAAGTAGTCTACCAATCCCATCTCGTTACGGCAGGTGAATCGCGGGGACCAGCGGCAGACGCGGGAGTGATGGTGAGCAGACACCAAAGGGCAACGACTTTGAATGAGCAGATCCGGAGGAACTCTACAGGAACATATGTCCGATCGAAAGGCTGTGGTGCTGCAGGATGTTTGCTCCAGCGTGGAGATGTCACAAGATACTCGGCAGGAGCTTTTATACTGAAAATTAATTGAAAAATCTTGTGAAGTTATTAGTAATTATAGGCCACCAAGTTTAATGTGATTAGAAGTGTACGCAATTTTAGAATAATTCGGAGTCCTTTTGAAAACCTGTTTTTTTAGTAATACAGAGTGTTTCCTAAGTCATGGATTTCTGGATATGATTTTTTGAGGTCATTTCATGATGAAAAGTACATACGAATATACGGTCTCTGATATACAGGGTGTTGCGTATTTTAAAAAATTATTGCTTTTTTTAAATAACTCGTAAACAGAAAGAGGTTTGTTTATACAGAGTGTTCAGATTTAAGGTGCCATAGAGTAATGGGAGCACACTTAGCGGTCAAACTAACCCTAACCATTTTTGAGATTTTATGATTTTTGTTTACAACTGTAGTCGGCCATATTTCAGAACGGCTTCAAATATTTCAATAAAATTTGATACAAATATTATACTCTTTCTGTCCAAACAAAATGATAATTCATTTTGAAAAAATTCCAGGACCGGACTCAATTTTTATTATGTTGCTCTCACTGCCGATAACATCACCTTGTGTATCAATCATTATTTGGTAAATTTTTGTAAAAGTTTAAAAAGTCAATGAATCAGTGTATAAAATAATGGAAAAATATTTAATGGCGCGTTTATGGTTATTCTCCTATATAAATACACATTTATTGAAAAATTAATAGTTCGTGCAGGGATGGACTCGCTTAAAATTAAAATGATTAAGTACATCTTATTTAAACTTGTTATTCACATTATATTTTTGATATTCAATAATACAATACTAAAAGTTCATATTAATAAGAAGAGCTTATTATTATTATGTTTTTTTGATATGTATGGTTTCTATGCCTTCTTAAATTTAATATTCGCATTAAAAATATAGTACATTCCATTTCCTCCATGAAAAATAAAATAATTGCATTATTGAGGCTTGTATTTATTTATTTATTTATTTAATCACTTAAGCTGTTATAAAACAGATGTGAACGTCATCATGATACAATAATAAATATCATATAAAAGGAATAAAAGTTAAAATTGTATAAAGTCGTATAAAAAACGGTATAAAACATTGCAATAAAATATAGGGCAAAAAAACTACAGATTAAAATTCATTGAATGAGTAAACACATTTTTCAATTAAAAACTTTTTAAGACTAGATTTGAATTTATTGAAGTTGTCGATGCTTCTAATTGCAAGTGGCAGTTTATTGTAAAAGCCAATACCAGAATAATGAGGAGACTTTTCCAAGAAAGTCGTATTGTGACGCGGCATGGAAGTAGGTCATCATGGCGAGTATTGTAGTTATGATAACTGGCATTAGTTTTGAATAGGTTAATGTTACGTTTAACATACTTCAACGATGAAAAAATATAGATAGAAGGCACTGATAAAATGTTGTGATTTTTAAAAGAGTTCTTACAAGAGGTTGTAAAATTAAGATTAAAAATCAATCGTATAATACGTTTTTGGCAAACAAAGACCCGTTGTAAATTACTGGCTCGTCCCCAAACTATAATATTATAAGAAATAGGACAATATGCCATTGAATAATACAGATTTAATAATGCAGTGTGGTCTAATGAATCCTTGAGCTTTCGGATGCAATAACATGCTTTGTTAAGTTTTTTACAAACTTCATGGATTTGAATAGCCCAGCTTAGTTTCGAGTCTATTAAGACGCCTAAAAATTTAACGCTTTGGCTAAAAGGTATGCTAATATCATTAAAATTTAGAATATTAACAGGTAGAGATTTTCTCTGTGAAAAGTAAACGCAAACAGTTTTATTAACATTTAAAATTAAATTGTTGTTGTTACAATAGTCATCAAATTCCCTCATAGCAGCAATAGTTTTATCAAGGAGTTCCGCAGCAATCGGTGCAGAGATACCAAATGAATTATCATCAGCGAACATAGTAATGTTCCCCTCAGACATGAATGATGGTAATTCATTTACAAATAGTAAAAAAATCAGTGGCCCTAACACCGAACCCTGCGGAACGCCAAGACTCACTTCATAATCATTTGAAATTATGTCATGAATTTTAACATGGAGCGATCTGTCAATTAAATATAACATGATCCATTCAAGAAAGATTCCTCAAATGCCCAACTTAAACAATTTAACAAGCACAATTGAAATTAATTATTAAACACCTACAGAAAATAATATTATAATATTAAAGTTGAAAGTTGGCAATTTTGTTTTGACAAAATAAAGTAAAAATTATTAAGCAACAAGTTGCAATACTTGCAACTAAAAAAAAACAAATTAATTAACAAATAGATGCAATGAATTAAAATTAGATTAAGTTTCAAAATAACCACCCCCAGCGTAAAAACATTTTTGAAAACGCTTTAAAAAGATTTTCACTGATCTATCAATCATTTCCGGGTTAATACTTATGTTCTTTTTAAAACATGAGTCTGCCAACCAAAGTGGATATGTCGTGGGTCTCTCCCCGAAAAGCCAAAAAAAGAGCGGTCAAAAGTTTGACAATCGAAACAGAATTTAAATGGATCGAAGTGAAAAAAAAATGTGTATAAATCTATATAAACATTTAAAAAGATAAAAACTGTGCGAAATTATTATTATCTGATGCTGAAACCTTGTTTCCACTATGTTATGCGGGTTTTCCCAACCCCATATGTGACTATTATGGAAATTCACAATACCTTCTCTTGAAAAATTTGCCTATTTCGTGATTTAGACAATAGTAGGGAAATACAGATTAGAGCAGTCATTTCTGAAAACCACTGCCACCAATTAATACCAATGAGATAATCATTTTGTGTCAAAAATTGAACATGTTGAATATGGCAAGGATAAAATAAATTTTCTCTCAAAACCTTCCATACTGTTTCAGAACTGACATTTAATAGGACAACAATTTTTCTGGTCCTAGTTCCAGGAGAGACATCGATGGTTTCCAGAATTTTTTCTTGTTTGATGTAGACGTTCATGCAGGCGACTGTCTACTGACCACCTAGATAACACTCAGTATAGAACCGTGTGGCTTCAAGAGGATTACCATTAGCAAAACCATACAAAAAATGCTAAATTTCGGTTTTAGTTGTGCAAATGTGAGTTTTTAAGATACTTCAAGACTAAGTTTAAGTCCACACAGTGCTGCATTTCTTAAACTTGCGTTGAGATTAGTTTTAAAGTATGACTATGTGATTTGGTAGTTGGTAGTATTAACTGCACTTGCATATTACTGGAGAACAATTTGGGTACTTTTTTTTTTGGCATTAGGACTTAGTCCATACAGCCAGATGCACTTATATTAACTGAAAGGTAAACTAATGCTAACATGAAAAATTACACTGGAAAAATACAGGGACACTCTCTTCTCGCCTAGGAGCCTATCAAGGCATTTTGTTTTTTAAAAAAGACATCACAGGTGCGGCCACGGGTAGATTAGGAAAATAAACAAAGGTGAACCAAAGGAGCAAATCTACACCTAAATTCTAACGCCGCTTCTTTGGATAAATAAAATTAAACAGTTCAAAATTTCGATTTTGTTAAGATGCAACAAGGTCAGTAAGTTGAATGGTGTTGGAATATTTATTTCTAGTAATTTATTGTATAGTTCATTACTTTCGTTTATGTATTTACTACAGTTAAAGAAAATAAGGTCTAAGTCACCCTCAGTATTACATGTGTCACATAAATTCGATGTGACAACTGACAGGTCCCAGTTTATAAAGGTGTGTAGGATAACAGCCGTGTCCAAATTTTATCCTGCTGATGATAGTTATATATTTTCTAGGCAAGTTGAAGTTATCATGCCAAAATTCGTTAGGGATTTCGGGATTTATTTTACCATACCTCGTGGGGTTCGTAAAATCGAATTCTTGCCACAGTTGGGCCACTTTCTTTTGGCCTCACGTTTATAGATATTTACACAATCATCGTAACTTAACTGGCTTGAGGTGTCTATTCCAGATATAATACTTTTCTTAGCGATTAAGTCCACCATTTCATTAAAGTGAATACCGCTGTGAGCTTTAACCCACATAAAAGTAACATGGCCACCATTTAATTGAAGTTGGTTAATCAATGTTTTAATTTTTACAATAAAAGGATTGGATGGAATATTTGGAAATTTGGGTACTTACTGCTTAATATAAATTCCCCTGCAACTTCTCTTGAGGGCAATTATTTATAATTTTTAAAATACGTGGCTCTTTTTGTCAGTATAGTTAAAAAATTTTATTATCGTAAAAAATCAACAATTAAATTTCTGTACGAAACCCGCTACCACAGGTGTGGATTATAATCATCAGGAAGTAAGTTTTTGGTTAAAAAACCTCTCATATGATGAACTCATGATTTTTTCCAAAAAAAATCGTGGTACGCTGGACTTGTACATATCTACTTCTTTACTAGATGTTGAGAATATTGTATCCCCTTCTTAATTAGTTAATAAGGAATTTTTAATTAAGTTTATAAACTTCCCGAGACTATAACTTGGGAATTGTTTGTGATATCCTTGGAAACTAGTAAATTATCCCTTAAGAAAACTTTAGTAAATTAATCTGCTGTTGAAAAGATTTTATAATTTGACCAATTTTTTTAAGTAATATTATACAATCTACGATGTAAAAAAACCCATATTCTATTATCTGAAATTCATTAGGAATAAATTAATTAATAAACCAGAAATCTCGGAAACAGAGTATAACAACTCACTACGCCATTAGTGTATAATCTCATACAGATATCTTTGATTAGCATTAATGATCATAATTACCACACTGCTAGCAGACATAAGAAATTTAAATTATTTTTATCTGACCATCTAAAAATTACCTTATTTTATTAGGTTTGTCACAAGGACATATTGGTGAAATATGTTAAATAAAATTTTAACTAAACACAAAGTTACATTTTTTTAATTTCAGAGAAATTTCTTTTGATGTACTAAAACTATATTGCTTTGCATAAAATGTAGGCAGAAAGTCAAGATTTTTATTTATTAATTTATTTATTTGCCATTTTTTCCACAAAAATTATTGTCGTTGAGCTACCAATATGAAATACGGTATTTAGGCTTTCTAGGCATGCCCGATTCATATTTCCTAGAACTATTTCTTTAAAAAAATCCCTAATAGCGTTTCTTGATTTTTAGCATTTTATTTTATTTATAGTAGGCCGTGAACACACAACATAAAAAAAATTGCCATTCGAGACGACAGATCTCATCAAGTACTATAATTTGAAAAAAAAAAGAATTTTCAATTCGCCCAAATGCAACCGTAATACAGGGGTGTGTCTGCTCAAAGTGGAACACACCCTAGATGTGTTTGTCAGAAACATTTCTGGATCTCTACAATGTTTTTAGAAAGATGTATTTTCTCAAATGTCAACACATCACATTTAAGTCATATCTTTTAAATAATACACTCTGTATATTTGTGCAAAATTAAGTGAGGTCTTAAAAAAATATCGGTTTTGAGTTTCATTTATTTTACTCATTTTTCCTGCGTTTATATACAAAAAAAAACTTTCACTGAGTAAACGACAGTCCTCGAGTTTTTTTCTTCCACATACAGAATGTTCAAAGAATTGTTTCGTGTTTGAACCTAACTTTGAGAATGATTAACGTCAATAAATGTTATCACTTTATATCAAAATCATTGCTACCAGACTAGTTAAAAAGTACAATAATTTAAAGGATTATAATTAAAAAGTAAAAATATCGATACTAAGTTTAGGGCATTATCTATAGCGAGCGAGTCACCCTGTATATTTCAAATTATTTTTAAAAATTGTAAATTTTGACACTACACCATTTTAATAAAAAAATAGATTTCGAAATATTTTTAATAAGACCGATGTTGAACTTTGACGCGCTTATGATGAACCCTCTCTCAATAGGCAATTAAGTAAATTTATTGTTAATATAATTACTAAAATTTTATTAATTTTAAACAGGTTAGCTCTGAAAAATATATATATAGTTACGGCTTTCAGAATTTGCCTGCAGCAAATTTATATAATCTGACAAATTTATTTGTTGTTAAAATTAACAAAACATTAAGTGTATCAGTCTGTTATTTCTAAAAGTACTTATTAAAATTTATCCAAGAAGAAATTAAATAATAAAAATTTATGTATGTTATTAAACTTATGTCCATTATAAACATTTTCATAACTCGCTATTAAATCAAAATAATTTGAAACTGTTTATAATGTTTTATACATGCTATTCATCAATGAATAAATTTAACAGCTGTCGAGCCGGACTAGAAAACTAATAATTTTATGGCTTTATACTTCCAGATTCGGCCTAAAGAATATTTATTAAAGCTGGCGTAGGCTTATACAGACAAAGCGGCATAGTTATTTAGTAACACACGATTAGATGTTTAGACCAACTTGAAGTTAGCTTTTATAAACGAAATAACAAATCTGCTTATAACTATTTATGGGATTCATTAAACTCGATGATGGGATTCATATTGCTAGTCCGCCGAAATATATGCTGACTCAATTTGTTGCAAACAGGTATGCGTGACTAGAAATCAATTTGTCGTAGCTGCGGGTTCGTATTCCACCACCGGCACTGGCATTGTCGTTAGGAATGGTTATATGTAAATGTTACTCTAAATGTAAACATCTTCTAGACAGGTCGGCTTTAGATTCGGAGGTTATCTAATTTCTGTCGTGTTTATTTATTATCTAGTTAGTTGTTTGAGTATGTAGAAAAGTAAAAACATCTTTCGAAGATATGCCTCCTTTTATAATTTCATTAGCCGAGGCTGACAGATTCAAACGATGAAGAAGAGTCAAACTCTGATTTCGAAATGGTGGAGGAGATTTAAGTCAGATCTTATTTTCATTTGAGGAAATTGTTTTTTATTACTACTTATGGTCGAAATGGTCGAAAGGAAACATTTACTTATGTAATCATATATACTTTTTGTATAGTTGCTATAAATCATACATATGGCTAAATTTGACATAACGATTTATAAATTATTGTTTTTGTTAAATGCGTTAATTGTAATTATCAATTATTATATTTATTTGTTTATTTATCATATATGTATCTATTTGAATTTATCAATATTTAATATTCCCTTAAATCATTTTCATTATTATTTATCTTATTATTTGTTCATTAATTTTCTTGATACCTTTTTAAATTAATAAACAAAAAATGTTGGCACTACTATATTCATTATTATTTTAATTTAATCCACTTTATGAGAGACTATTCCACTATATCACAAAAACGATGAGAACTCTAGAATCTTATAGTTACAAACAGAAATTTTAAAAAAATGGCAACGCTGTCTTCCTGACATATGACTACCAGTACACTTAACCTTACAATATATGATGCTGTCAAGCAGTTGTCAAACGTTCATTATGTATAGTCAACCGTCACGCAAAAAACCAAGCCATCTTTTATTTGTTTACATATATCTCACTATTGAGTGTCTTATCAATGCTTATAGAAAAATAGTTTATAGTATAATAGTGAAATACCTAAATAAAATGCAATATTATAACTTCAAACCAACATGGTTTCAGGGAAAATGTGTTTGTAGAAACTGCTTCTTACCAATTACTGAATTATACAAAGAATTGGACGACGCGACGGTAAATAAGTGCTATCACTAATGTTTGATCTCTCACAGGCTTTCGACACAGTCAATACTGATTTTCTGGGACAAAAAATATTTGCCATGGGAATTAGAGGCGCTATGTTGCAGTGGATTTTGTTATATATGTGAAACAGTCCAGTGTTGGTCAAATATGGCAACACAAAATTAGAAATACAAAATTTAGAGATGAGAGTTACTCAGGGTTCAGTATTGGGCCCTCTACTCTTAATGATATATGTGAATGACTTACCACTGTATCTATCTAAAGGAGAAGTCACCATGTTTGCCGATGATACTGCTGTAACGAATGCAGCTACAAACCCCGAGGAGGCTTTCAGTTGGTATGATGTATGCACGCGATGAAATTGAGACATGATGCCAAGGTACAGCACTTGGAGCTTGTACCGCGATATTTGGTCCGTTTCTCCTCCTCCTTCAAGGTGATGTTTTCCTCCGCAGGTGCCGAGAACTCGATGACATACATCACCTTGTGTTGATGGTCGAGGAGGACTATGTCAGGTTTGTTGGCTTGAATTAGCCTGACAGTTGGGAATGAGTAGTTCTAGTAAATCCGGCATTTTCGTTCTCGACAACGGACTCAATATCTCCGGGGACATAAGGTAGCACTGGTGTCTGGTCTACCCCGTACGAGTGCCTTAGATGGTAGTTAAGCACTCGTAACGCCGCGTTATGTCGGTGGATGTAGACCGAAATCGCATATATGGGGCATGCAGATAGTAAGTGCATGAGCGATTCCGGCGCCTGATGCCAGGTCCTGCAGTTGATATCAGGAACCTCTACACGCCACACGCGGCTACGGTAGACCAAGCTGTTGATAACACCATCTTGGCAGGCCATAATGAATCCCTCGGTCTCTGACTTAAGCCCGGCCGACCTTAGAAAGGCGAATGACAGCCTGGTCGATAAACCCAGCGTTTTTATGTTCTTATAGAAGACACCATGCTTAGGTTTATCGACATGCTGCCAAAACATATTTTCCTGTTCGGCAGCTCTAATTCGGACGATTTGGCTGAAGTTTGGTGACTGACTCTACATCGACCCCTCGCCGGCCTCCTCACCTGATGTCAACTGCGAGACCGAGTTCATCTGCGGCTCTTTCTGTTGCCTTGAACAATCCTGCTCCCACTCCTACAGTTTCGTGATGTTTTACGAACCGCAAGAGGGGATCTGAGCTCCTGAGGATGTTACATGCCATACTCAGTACTACTCTGCCATGCGTACACTCCAGGCTCAAAAGTCCTCGCCCCCCCCCCCATTGACGTGGGAAGTACACACGAGGAACGGACGATCTAGGATGAATACTTCTGTGAATATTCATCATCTTACGGGTATCTCTGTCTAATTGGCGCAGCTCATCTACCGTCCACTTTACTACTCCGAAGGAGTAGAGCAGAACCGGAACGGCAAGCATATTAGTTGCAAACACCTTGTTCTTCCCCGAAAGTTCGGAAGACCAAATCTTTCGGAGGCGGTGTCTGTACTTGCCTCGGAGAGAATCTTTTATTTGTGATACATCCTGGATGTGCCTTTGTTGCACACCCAGATATGTATAGGTCTCTCCGGCATCCAGATGTCTTAGGATGCTTCCGTCTGCGAGCTGCGCATTTTCAGGGAATTCCCCGCATCGTCCTCTCTTGAGGTGGACGACTGCACATTTGTCCAACCCGAACTCCATACCAATTGCCCGCGTATATTCTTCGACCACCCTAAGAGCGTTTTGTAATTCGCGCTCTCCGGAGGCATAAAGTTTAAGGTCATCCATATAAAATAGATGGGTGACCTTATGCCTCCGATCACGATCTTATTATTATTATTATTATTATTTTATTTTTATTTTTTTTTCGGAATATCCGATGCCGGTCAGTCCTCCCGTGGCCTCCGACGCCTCATGGGAGTCGCGCCGGCGCATCAACTACAGTCACTCCCCTCATCCCGCAGGGTTAGTGACTGTAGAGTGGTCACTCCGTATGCTCGTACTTATGTAGTAAATTCTTTTCTTAGCTAAGTTAGATTAAATAAGTCTTGAGTCTTTACTAACTTTATTGTAGATAAAATATAGTTCTTTAAAAATACGTTTTTAGATTTTACTATAAACAGTATTTCTGTGATTATTTTATGTTAATGTTGTCTAAAAACAGTCAAATTTTTCGCGATATTCTGCTCCTCTTCACAAGGTGTATCTTTTATTTTGCGGGCACGAGTCACCACTGCTCTGGGTCAAAATAAGTTGCCCCTTCCGGAAATGGACTTAAACGCTGCCCATACTATTATCACTACGGTAAAAACAGCCAAATGATAACTTTCAACCCGTCACTAATTGAGGAGAAATTGCCTCTTTTATCCGTCCCATCTTTCTCGGCTTATGATCTTCAGGTTAATTAATTAGCAGAGTAATTAAAGCAATAACTGATATATTTTTTTTAATTCCGAGCGGTCAAACGCAATGGTCTATATATTTTCTAGAGTACTGTGCCATACAGGAGTTAAATAATTAAAGGTCTTACTTACTTAACAAGTAATTTGCGGATGCAGGAGCACTTATTACATTGTTTATGTTATTCGCACTTATTTGTATATCATTATGTAATTAACAACACCGTGCTTTCGTTTTTTGGGTTAACTTGAATGCGTGGAATTCATTGATAGTTAGTTATTAATGCACTGTGATGTGCGATTAAACCCAAATTGAGTGCAATTTTTTCCGTATGCATGTGCTGGTTTTAATTAAAAAATGGAACGATATGATCTCGTTGAGCAATTTCATAGAAATTTTCACGAACGTCGTCCCCCAGTATGACATTAAAGTGACTGAAATTTCAACATTGTGAGACATGGACTAAAAATTATTATTATTTAGTAATGACTGGATCTTCCGCGATTGGGAAAACACTCATTAACTCTGTTAGACATGTTGTAAATGAGATGGACAACGTCGGCTTGCAATATCTTATTCTAAGCCTTTGGATACGAAGCAGAAGATTATTCTAATTATCCGGGGAATGGGGTAAATGTCCCGCGCTTCTGCCAATCATATCCCAGTCACGTTTGATCGAAGACAGATCGGGTGACTGTACGGGCCATGCCCACATAACATTTTTACTTACTATGCTCATTCTCAGAAAATCCCATATATACCGGATGGACCAAGAAAAACCGTACTTTTTGTTTCCCGGTAAACATGGGAGGTTACAAACGTTCTGGAGAATTCTCAAATAGATAAGCATAAGAAGTATTTATGGAAACGCATGTAAATTGTCTTTAAGACGTTATTTTTCGATGTCAGATCGCCAAAAAAGGCTAAAGATGTTGTTTACAAAGGACATTACGTCGAGGTTTGTAAAACTAATATAACTTGCAAATGAGAATACTTATGAAAAGTTTTATCAAACTTTGACAGAAGTTGCAAAATGAGGTTTTATTGTTTCTAAACAATTAAATAATTGGTTGGATATTTATAAATATCACAAAAATCGTACAATCAGCGGTGCTTTGAGTTTAGAACCACTAATAAAGTAAGCGGTAATCACTTATGTGTTGACAGGTAATCACTCAAATTTGTGTATCCAAGAAAAAAGTTTTTCTTTCTAAAAATTCATCATTTTGGAGGCGCGCTTGTTTTCTCGGCCTAAAATGTCCATATTTTACCATGAACTGGTCTGCATTGACAAATTTTGGTACCACAATTCTATTAAAATCTATTGAAAATATCACAATATTAAAAGAAATAAAGTGTGAAAGCCTAACCCCTATGGACACTTTCTAAAAATTATATCACGGCAAAGTGAGTGAGTGAGTGAATTATGGCATTGGAAAATTCCATTAGCCACAGAATATTTTTTAATTTTTAAAAAAAACTTATCCTAACTGTCGAAGATATCTTTATTATTGCTGCTTAACAGCAGTGGCGGTTCGTGGGTCAAGAGATAAGGAGGGCAATTAGAAAAGTTTACTGTATTACCTACCTTTTAAAGTGATTTAAATTCCAAGTCGATCCTCCGGTCTTTTTGAGATGCAAAGTGGTCAATTACTTTTTCATTAAAGTCTTTTATCTTCTTTATTAATGCCCTTTCTATGGTAAGCATAGCTAAAGAAGATAACCTTTCCTGACCCATGGTATTTCTTAAAAATATCTTTATTCTTTTTAAGGTGGAAAAACAACGTTCATTTTCGACGGTAGTCATAGGGAGAGTACACAAGATTTTTAACAGTTTGACACTTTCAGAAAAAGTATTGCACGAATTATTGTTAATAAAAAGCTGTAACAAAGCAACTGCACCTTCACTATTGGAAACATCTTCTCGGCTATATAATACTTCTAATTCAGTTTTAAGTTTCAAATGATTTATGACTGGATACTCCGTTTTAACTAATTTAAACATATCTTGGGGAAAGCTTTTTTTATAATCTTTAAATCGATCTGCGTGAAATAACTGAGACACTGCTAAATGATTACTGAAGCCAAACCTGTTTTTGATCTCAGATGTAATTATATCACAAACTTCTAATGAAATTCTCCTTTTTGATTCTTCCGTTTTACATCTCTGGGCAGACTGCATGGATGTCTCCTCCAAATAGTTATTCAAAATTTTATTTCTGATGTCTTCAATTTTACTATTAAAAACGCCAATACACTTATTTACTGCTATGACATCGATATTACATTTTTGTAATTGATTGAACAATATATCACAATGAGGCATAACTAAATGAAGAAAATTTAACCAGTAAAGAAAATGTTCATTTTGTAAGTAGTTTTTTAAACCAATAGCTTGGTTTAGAGTGTTGTTTTCTGATTCATTATCAATGATTTTTTCTAAACAATCTAATAATTCGGTTCGATAGGTATAAACAGTCTCTATGCACTTTGTATTAAAATTCCATCGTGTTGGAGCCGCTTTAAGTAATCTCACCTTAACAACATTATCTAACACGGCTGTTCTTTTTTGGCGATTTTCCAAAGAATAAAGAAAAGCTATGTAAATTAGCAAAAAAAATGTTTATGCTTTTATCCTGACTTGATGCTTTTTGTAAAATTAAATTTAGTTGATGAGCGTAACAATGAATAAAATTTGCTGAAGGATAACTTTTTTAAATTAAAAATACCTATTACCTTTTTTTTATCAAGAGATGTTTGCTTTATCGTCATATTAGGTTTTGGACGGCCACCACTTTTGAATTTCACTCGGTCTTCATAACCCAACTTATGCCCATCTTTCAGTTTTAATATATTTTGTATAACACTCATATTTAATAGTAAACACCAAAAACACTGTTTTACTTAATTTCACGACAAGTAGAGATTTACTAATAAAATGTTCACAAATGAAAACATTAAAAACAACGCGACAGAATTTACCGACCAACGCGTACGTAGTCAGCATTAAGACTGCTGACTGGCGAGTGGCGACTGCTCTACTAAACTTCGTGCGTTACTGTGTCAGGGTCGTCAGGGACATTGTCCCCGCCAGTGTTTTCTGTCTCTTTTGCTTTCTGACGATTCACGCATAAGTCTATTTCACTTTCATTCGTTATAAATTCGGTCCGTAGCTAGCTTTGACGACAAGTTGTGGATTGACCCAAGATTTTTAAATTCTATAAATGAATAATGTAATGATCTAGATATTTGAATAGTATTGTGCTTAGAATGAATTAGAAACTTTAATATATTTTTTAAGAATATTAAAAATATATATATTATATATTTTTAAACTTCAGAAAATGAATAGCTCTATTTTTTTATTTGTATGTGTGAGGTCATTGACCAACCGCCAGTGCTCTGAACTGTATTAAAAATATGAAGATTTGAAATGGAATTTACAGTCTATACAATTTTGTTTGAGTTCATTTATGTCTATACCAGTTTTCTTGTATATTTTGTCTTTAATGTGGCCCCAAAAAAATTCCAGTCGCGTTAAGTTAGGTGATCGTGGTGGCCACCTCACTGGTCCATTACTTCCCATCCAGTTATTTCCAAAATTTGTATTTAACAATTGTGAAACGGTCCGAATATTATGAGGTGGTGCATCATCTTGTTGGAAGAGCAGATTTCTTGCCTCAATTAAGGGTAGATTGTCCATAAATTCCTCAACAATTTTCTGGTTTAAGATTTCATAGTACCGTTGTCCATTAAGATTTTCTTGATATATGTGATATGTTAAAACACGATTGCCACGTAAAGCACACGAAACACTCCGAAGCGTCCCTGAAATTACACGTCAACGGTACGGTGAGGGTTTATATCAGACCAATAGTGCTCGTTATGCCTGTTGAAAATTCCTGCACTGCTGATGTAGCCTTCATCTGTTTAAACTACATTTCTGGAGAAGAATGGATCTTCTTGATATTTTTGACGATACCGTATGCAAAAGTACAATCGTCGCTGAAGATCAGTTGGTTGCAGGTGATATTGTTTCCTTATTGTATAAGGCCTGAATTTGTGTGTCTTCAAAATATCCAAAGTTCGACGTCTTGAAATCCTAGAATCAACTTCAATTTGACGACTTGAAATTGAAGGATTTGCAACCGCCATTCAAATTATAGTTATAAAAGTTCCTTCAACATCTTCAATGTTGTAATTTTTTGGTCATGGCTTGTTGAAGGACTCACAATTAATAAGATTTTCTTTTAACATCTTAAAAATAGCTTTCCTTGTTAGGGTGTCGTCTTTCTGGATAGCGATTGAAATATATTTCGGATGCAATATCATAATAATTGTCATCATAATAAATGTTTATTACATTGGGGTTTACAAGTTTCCTTACTTTAGATGCTTTAAATGCGCTGGCTACCCTGATGAGCTAAGGCAAGCAGAAACACGTGTCGGTAGATATTTTAAAGTTTTTTAAAGTGAGTGTCAACTGGTGAGTACCTTGTGTTTTATTTATTTTTGGTTTTATTAGACAGAATAGTTGAAATTAAAAATAACATTATTGAGTCAATAGTACTGAACATAATGTGCATATTATCTTTTTTGTAATCCAAGTTTCAGCGTTTTGGCAAATAGCCGGGAAAATAATTGTTTAAAAAGATATATGTTATACTTATCTGTGATAAGATTTGTAAAAGTTAGTAAATAATAATTAACAAAAATTTTCAGTTAATATTATTTTTCATTCCACTCTAATAATTGTTATTACTTTGAATAAAGCATTCTAGTATATCATATTTCTCGTAATTTTCGAAAGACATCTTCACTTCTACAATTAAATGAGGTGTAATTATGACGGAAACAAAATTATTAATATGCAATTTACTGACAAACGGATAAACACTGTCATAGATGACACACGCCTACTTGAAATAAATATAAGAAACGCAAAAAGTAATCTACTAAAAGATTATTTTCGCTATTTGTAGCGAGACAATAAAAAAATGCTTTCAATAGCTAGGCAATGGACTGTAGGCGGTGTTGCCCGGTGAGGTAAAAGGTAATGCACTTCTTACCTCTGACTGCAGTTCTTGAAGTAGGGTGGTTTTGTGTGAGAGCTCTCTAAAACCACCTGGATGAACGAGGGCTGGATCGGAATGGCTGGCAGTCCTTCGAATTTCTTACGAAGGGAAATCACTATTAAATTAACGAGCAAGTCTATTATTTATTACACTTCACTAATGAATTATCAAACAAACGGCGTCGAGAACAAAGTTCTATTAGAGATATTTAAACTACAAAAATGTTATTGGAACATGAGATATGTCGCGGCATCAAGCTATGAATATGAATATCTACTTTATTTACTATATCTATCTATGGTGCGCAAGGACAGTCAGGAAGTCGCAAAAACTTCTAAAGGTTTTATACAAAATAAAATAAAAAGTATGAAAATTCGCGGGACTACAAAATTAAAGGGGATATCTATTATACACATTTATAAGAATAAAAATGTGGACGAAACACTATTAAATACTTACACATAAAAAGCGACCCAGCATATGATATATAGTTTGAAAGGGAAAACAATTAACTTTTTAACTAAATCATAGCCAGCTATAATTCCCATTTAAACACATACAACTTTATGCCATAACTCGAAATTACACCTTTTTGTTTAATTTTCTTGAGGCCACTGTATTATACAGAAAAAAGTGCCTGAAGAATGTAAAAGTTGTTTTTTTATAACTTTACAAACAACCAAGATATTGACATGTGTCTAACTGTCGAAAATCGAACTTTTGTTTATAACTCGAAACAAAAGACGATAGCAAATTTTTGTTTTCGCCAGTAAATTTTTCTCAAAAAAAGAGATTGAGGATATGTCTTCCATTTTTTTGTATCTCATACATTTACCCTATACAAACATCGAAATTTGCCCACCCTGTACGGAAATATGAGCAAGGCAGGTCTACAGTGGCCCTAAAAAGGCAGGAGCGGCCTGCGACCGCGCTCATTCTCAGAAAACGCAAACTGCAAGTTTTTACCGACAGCTTGAAAAGGGGAAGTGTGAAGAAAGTGTCTTGCCGTGTACATGCATCATACCAGCGAGTATCTGGAAGTCGTAGAATGACCAGTACCTAGAGAAGCGGTCCCTGACATATGACGGCGGCAGTTCTGCAAATTTAGCAGTTCCGGCGAGTAACGTAAACTGGTAAGTGATGTTGTACGATGAGACGAAGCTGTTGTAGATGCAACAAACATATCTGTGTCTCAGACGCAGAGCGCGTTATGTAAAATTTTTGCAATGTTTTACATGAAAATCAGATTCCTTCTATTATACAGAGACCTAAAATAGTATAAATAATTATAATAAATGTGAGTACTTATGAAAAGTTTTGTCGATTGCTGGCAGAAGTTGCAAGAAGAGATTTTATTGTTCTAAAAAATTAAATAAATCGATGAGATATTTATAGGTATCACAAAAATCGGACAATTGGCGGTGCAAAAAAATGTCTGTAAATTGTTTATATTACACTATGAACAAGATATCAGGTTATATTATTTTCACAAACCTCAAAGTAAATATCTTTTGTAAACTCTATATATAGCCATTTTTGACCATCTGACATCGGAAAATACCGTCTTGAGGAGAATTTGTATACATTATATAAATAGTTCTTATAATAATAATAATAATCCTAGTCACGGCACCAGGGGTGCAAAGGACCGGCAACCTCCACGTTGGTGCACCCTGGACAGGCAGAGGCAACTCTGCCTGACTAATGCCGGCCGGGAGTACCAGGGCTAACTACCCTGGTACTCTTATTGCTATGGTTCCACATAACCTTAGAAGGGCCCCTCACATTCGACCTCAGTCGGATGGAGGTCAAGGACAGATGGGAGGGGCCTTACCGGACGGTCCTAATGATGACGAAAATGCAAATGTACATGGACGCTTTAAGTGGACGAGGGAACTTCGGGATGACTTGCTGACCTGCCGCGAGAGTAGCGAACCTGAGCGAAGGGGATACATGGCGCGATTGCATGCACTTTGGTGCGAAATGCATCCAGAGCATCACGCCTTCTCTCAACAACATCTGAGAGATCAAATATCCTTTCTGCTCAGGACAGGTTACGTAAGGGCACCCCGTCATGTCAGCTGGAAGAACTGCCAGCCGCAGGACGAGGGTTAGCCTTAACACCAGGGCTAACCTAAAGCCACAAGACCTGGCTAGAATGGACGCGGTCATCGATGAGGAAATTCCGGAAGATGTAGACATCTGGCAAATCAACGCCGTGAAGCAACTCGTCCCCCGTGAGAGGTCAACCAATCACGGGGTCGAGAAAGCCAAGCGGCGTGTACAAAAAATCGAAGGCAAGATACAGTCGGCCAGACAACACGCTTCTCGGATCCAGAGTGTGGTGGAATATAAGACGTCTGGTAGAGTGTTTACTCCCAGAATCCGGCGCATAGCAGCCGGATTAAGACGTCAATACCATACTCTAAATCTGACAGTGATGCTTACCATCAAGCAGCACTGTCTAGATAGGATCCGAGCGCTCATGGCGATAAAGAAAACATTAAAGAGGCGAGTGAGGAGTATGGAACAAAACAATTTGTTCCGTACGAATCCATCCCGCCTCTTTCAAGAGCCACAGCGTGTTGTCGACAATCCGCCGACTGTAGAAGGTGTCGAAACCTTCTAGAAGGGAATCTACGAAACGACGCGCGACGCGTCCATTCAATAGCGACACTCCATCAATTGCACACTTCGAGGCTCTGTGCCACAGACATCTTCAAGAGCCAGAAGAAGTGTGCCCGGCAATCAGTACGGAGGAAGCCCAACAAGCACTTGTTGGTACCAAGAACTTCGCTGCCCCGGGCCCAGACGGCATTAACAACTGGTGGTGGAAGAAATTTCCTTCCACTCACCGCCGTCTGGCGCGAGTTTTCAACTCATGGTTGAACGAGGGGCAGCAGATTCCGGACTGGTTCGTCGAGTGACGTACTGTGCTTATCCCCAAAAAGGGGGATCTTTCCGACCCGAGGAATTATAGGCCGATCACTTGCATCAACTCCTGCTACAAGATATTTACACGTATCTTGTATGCTAGGACACTGAGGTCTGTTGATCCGGTATTCCAGCAGTTACACGAACAGCGTGGTGCCAAGAAAGGCATGGCAGGTTGCAAGGACAGCCTGCTGAAAGACCGCTGTATTACACAGGATTCTGTGCAATACAAGCGGAATCTATCGATGGCCTGGATTGACTACCGCAAGGCATTTGATACAACATCACACGAGCTATTGTTGCACTTGCTCGAATGTCTTGCGTTATCAGCACCACTAGTGAGATGCATAGAACAGCTGCTGCCGCTCTGGAAGACTCACCTCACCATAACATCAGATACACAGCGCAGCGGGTCACGACAGAGCAGGTGGCATTTAGGAGAGGAGTTTTTAATATCACGTTGCTGTTGGTTCGAATATTGTAAAATATGTTTTGTCAAGCATGTGCTCTAGGAATCAGCAGATTCATTTGTGAGAGAATTTGAGGACAATCAATTTTATTATGTAGTAGTTTATGGAGAAAAATTAGCATGGAACAGATTCGTCGAAATTTCAGACTCTCAAAATTAAAGCTAGTCAGTAGATACCTATTGTGTACCCCCCTCTTGGGATACTTACCTGTAGCTCTAAAAGATAAGAATTTTAGAAATTTTCTTTAAACTTGTTCTAGTGTATTTTTGTGGATAAGGTAATAGAGGTTCCAGATTATGCTTCCATACTTGATCTTTGATCTTACGTAAGAGTAGTATAATAATTTTAGACATGTTGAATTAGTAAATGATTTACAATTTATTATGATAAATCCTAGCGTCTTGATTGCTTCTTTAGACTTAATGTTCGTATGTTCGAGAAAGCTGAGTTCATGATCGAAATATATGCCAAAATCTTTGATTGTATTTGTGCGTTCTAGGACAGTATCATTGATTCTATAGTTGTAGATAATATGATTTAACTTTTTTGTGTAAATTACTACATTACATTTGGTGGCATTGATGCCAAATTTGTTAAGATAACACCAATTGTTGACTGCGTCGAGGTTATCTTGAAGACTTATACAATCATTTATGGAACTTATGAGCTTGAAAATTTTTAAATCATCTGTAAATATCAGGGAATCCCATTGTAGTTCAATACACAGATCATCTATAAATAACAGAAATAATAAGGGCCCGAGATTGGAGCCTTGCGGTACTCCGGGTGGTGCCAAGTATATCGATGATTTATGTCCGTTGTAAAATACAAATTGCTTCTTCTCTGTTAGGTATGATCGAAAAAATTTTGGTAGGTTAAATCCGAACTTTTCCAACTTTTGTAGCAGTAGCTGATGATCAAAACGAGCAGTTACTTCTGGAAGTGAAGAGTTATTTTGTGGCTGACATTTATAAATCTAACGGAAGTTAATGATCCTCACACAAGAAGTCACAAAAGAAGTTTTAACTGTCAAAAAAACTTCTTTAACAATACTTGTAGTAGCAACATGTTGACTGGGCGTGGAGGTTCTGTAAGCAATACTACAACAAATACGTAATTCACTGCCTTCATCCAAGGATAATATTGTAAATTTATGACAAGGAACTCTTCCTAAATATACAACGGACGTATGGCAAACAATTTATTTCGGCAGACTGGACAAAACGTATAGGCAATTTTTGATTTTCAATTTTTTGTTCGGTAAATCCAAGTCCCCCATCTTTCTTAATATGACCGTCACTGACTCTCCTATAATGCTAAAACCAAATATGCCATTTCTCAGAGAAAAGCATGGTGTCAAGTTATACATATACCCTTTCTGATAGCATCGGTGTTGCTCATTATATACCTCTTTCACGAACTCCCTATAAACATGTTTGTATCACGACGTCACATGTATTAGCTGAGCATTTACATTGCCGTGCATACATCGCTAACAGTATATACAATAGTATGCCGAAGATACAGTTACCTCATTGAGTAAAACATTTCCACTGTGTTCAGTCATTTGTTGCTTATGAGTTTCTCTTGTAATGTAACGGATATACAGTGTGTCCAACTAAAAGTCCCCACAATTCGGGATAGTAACTTATTAAAGTTGAAGCTGCCCTCATACAGTGACGATTTTCTGCAAAGTGTGTAAATGAATATGTCCAGGGGCGGATTCAGAGGGGGAGCACGTGCCTCACTGTCGTTTATTTGACAAAGGTTATATTTCTGTGTTTTAATTTCAATTTGCTCGTATACCGTGTGTCCCAAATTCAATACTCACCATTAGGATCTCGGAAACGCTAAGAGTTACAAGGTCTGTTAAATGGGATAAGTTTTAGCAAATTTTATGCTGATTCCAAATACGTTAAGAAATCATGGCTAACCGAAACCGTTTTTGAGATTTACCAAAACGAAAACGAAAATGTTGTGATTTCTCTTTCTGGTTGTACATTATTAGGACACTTTTTGGAGGCTAATATTTTGGTCTACAGACGAATATTCGATACTCTTTTGTTTTCGAGATATCCAAGGTAACTTTTGTTTTCCTTATGGCAGCCATATTCGATTTTTCATTTTTCTGATTGCGCTTAAAAAGAGCTTTCAGACGATGTATCACATGACGAGGAAAAATTGTTATTCAAGAGACTAATTTAAGAAAAGTTATCCATTGCTTAATAAAACAAAATAGTAGGCCAAGTAATATCAAAAAGTTTTTGTAAAGCCAGAGACAAGGAAGTTGCTTATTCAGACGGAGACTAATTATTATTAAGCCTGGCCAAGCGATGGTAGATTCAGGGTCGGGCGCAATACCAATGCCATCGCGCGCTTGTTTACGATGACGATGACACGACACACTTCAGTTATCTGTCGGTCGATACATAGAGTACTAATAAATAATAAATAATGTTGAGCGTAAAGAATAGAAAACGACCGTACGCTGATAAAGTGAATAAATTTATCGGTGAATTTGCGGATTTATTCTATGATGGATGTAAAATAATTTATAAAGTTTGTGATCAAGACTTAATGTGCTGGAATAAATACGGCTGCAAAATTCATGTCAATAGTAACCGGAATAAAAATTAAAAAAAATGGCGTGTCTTCTTTGGAACCTCAGTTTATGTTTGATTTACTGTTAATGCTGATTGCCTGTGATGTTCCCCTGCGCATATTGGATAAACCAGCATTTCGGGAGTTCTGGAATAAATACAATCCCCAAGTGAATTTATCAAGTCGTTCATCGTTACGTAGATATGTACCAAGTGTTCGTGAAACATTGTGAAAAGGATTAAATGTGCATTAAAAAAATACACGGCCGTGGTTATGTGTTGACGAGACGACAGATTGTAAAAGAAAATTCTATTTTAAATGTTATAGTACGTGTACTCGACCCTGTTAAACCAACATTTCCACTTTTACTAGCTAGCAAAAGACTAACTGCGTGTACTGGCGAAACAATTACGCGGGTGGTGTTGGAGACTTTCGAAAAATTTTAACTGTCAATAAGTCAAGTGTTGATGTTTGTGACCGACGGTGCTGCGACAATGCGTTAGGTGGGCCGTTTTCTTCAAAGAGACGATTGTAGGTTTTTACATGTTACGTGTAAAATGCATGCGTTCCATCTTGTAGTAGAAACGATTCGAAAATGTTTTCCAGAGGTAGATGCATTAATAGCAAATACAAAAAAAGTATTTCTCAAATCTCCTAAACGGCTTCGAGCATTTTACACACTGTGTCCTGGTATTCCGGAACCACCAGAGCCGATTCTTACACGTTGGGGAACGTGGTTGAAGGCAGCTTTTTATTATGCTGAATATTTTCAACAAATAAAAGCTGTGATACTACAGGTCAACCCTAACGAGGCTGCAGCTATTAAGGAAAGCCAGACAAACTTTCAAGATGTTTCCCTTGAAACAGATTTAAAAACTATTTATAACAATTATAGAGGACTACACGACACAATAGAAAAATTGCAAAATACTTCGTTGTCGTTAATGGAATCGCTGCAAATAGTGGACGACGTAAATACACAGCTACAGACTATAAATGACGCAAAAAATAAGCCCGTTATTGAAAAATTCGAGAGTGTATAACGGAAAGATCCTGACTTTACCAAATTAAGACAAATTTGTGATGGTGTATCTACAGCTGCGTTAAGTGAGTTCACAGAGTGTTTTACTTATGCCTGTATTACTTCCGTAGATGTCGAACAGTCTTTTTCAAAATACAAACATATTTTTTCACCACAGCGAACATCGCTTACTGAGACAACTGTAGAAACATATCTGATGCTACACTGTTATTATAGAAGTGCTCCAGTTTGTGATAACGATAACCAAGCTACTTCATAAATCTGCTTAAGAAAGTGAGTTTTGTACATATTTTTATAAAGTGTACCAGTATTAATAAAATTTATTTCCATTTATTTTATTTATTTATTTATTTATTTATTATTAGTTATCACTTAGATATACAATGTACATGTGTGAACGTCATTTAACAGTTTAATAATAATGTGCAGCACTAAGCTTACAAAATATAAGGAAATACATGAAAAAGAATTTAAAGCGAACGAAATAGTACAAAAACATACATCACAATATATAAAATATTTTTGTTTTTATAATTGTACTTATTCAAGTATTATGATATGATGCATACCCAGTCGTCTCTGTAGGATTAATGACCTTGGCCAGGCTTAATTATTATCTATAAATTGCTCAATTTGCACAATTTTCTAAAAATATCAAATTTTAGACGATCAATAAGGTTTTATTTGTCATAAAATTGTCAATAAAGTGTTCAAAATTTAAATCCTCTTCATCAAGGGCATTCTTCCATGTAAAGTAGTTAGTAATTAGTAAAATTTAAAAAATGCTTTTCTAAAAACGACCAAATTCACACATAATTTTTATTAAAATTTAGTAGGCTATGGTTTAAAACAAATAATACACGTTACTGTTAGTTGACAGTTGTTCACCAAATAGTAGTGACATTATTGTTCAAGAATACTTATTATTATTGTTCAAGGATGTGATTATTGCAAAATGGCGCACAAATTCTCAAATGAAGAAAAATTTTATATGTTAGAATGTTATTTAAAAGTAAATAGAAATTCGCAAACCGCATCGGCTTCCTATCTAGAATCATTTCCGGAGAAAATGCAACTACATAGAACAGTTTTTGGAAGACAATTTGTTAAATTACGGGAGTTTTGATAATAACAGAGACCGGTATGATACTGATAATGTTGACGGCACAAATAATATTCTCGAAGCTGTTAACAATAATCCCACATAGTGCGACAAATTGCTAAGACAACTATACACAAGACATTAAAACAAAGGAAATATCATCCGTACAAACCTACTATTGTCCAAGATTTAAACAATAATGATTTTGGTAGGAGATTTAATTTTATCTTTGGTTTAATCAGAAATGCGAAGAACAACCTGATTTTCAATCGAGAGTTATATGGACAGATGAAAGTCGTTTTACAAATTGTGGAATCTTTAATAAGCACAACACACACCTAATGAAACATCTCCAAACACAGAAAACATATAGTGAATTTTATTTCATTTTATAATGTCAATACGTAAACTAGTTTTATCGGAAAACGTACTATATTAAATAAAAACGTAAGAGATTTTTTTTACATCATTTTATATTATTCCATACGGCACTGTACTTATAAAAGAAATTGGACTGGGGGCCAATCAAATAAGTTGCCCGATAGTCAAATGGTTGTCAGTCCGGACCTGAATATTTCCATTATTTTAAAAATCTGTCATATAACAAGTCTTAAGTAACTCAAACAACAAATTAACTTCTTATTATAAATATTAACTATATAGTAAGTAGGAGTTTTCTCCAATAAGTATTGTCAGCAAACACAAGCCAATAAAATTATCCTTTGCAATAGATGAACGCCGCCGTTTTGCCATTTTAAACGAAGTATTACAGTACATTTGCAGAAACTAGAATAATTTATAAAACATGTTCCTCGATAAACGTCCCAAGATCATTCCTCTTTACAACTTTGTAGCAAGGCAATTTTTTTAGTGCCACTAGAGTTAACAATTACAATTGCAACTTGTAGGCCTTGATTGCCAGAGCAGTTTTTTGTGAGTTATCCAATAAATCCATGGCTGCGGGGAATGTTGTGCTGTCAAACAACTTATGTACTTATCACTGTTGGTAAAAATAAGTCAGTACTTGGCGCATATGAAATTTACAAAACTTATTATAAAACCAGTGCTTCCTTTTGAGGGAAATTATGGAATTATACAAAGAAATAATGACAATCCAGAGCGACAACTCAATAAGTCTTATAGTATACAGTGTGTTGTGTTCAATTTAAATGCAGTTTTTGCGTTTCAATGGAAAATTCTACTCGAACAATTCGTGATAGAATAACATCATTGCTGGAACTTTTGAAATTTTTCTTAATCTGCACCAATGTTGGAATTTTTTTTTGTAAAGATAGTCAATTTCGCAAATTAGTCCATCGTAAATCAAGTCATCCGAATCATCTTAGAGACCAACAAAATTATAACTTTACAAGCGCGTTTTGATATCTAGGGCTAGGACTAGGGATTTCCGTTTTTTATAATGTAACTGGAGAAAATCGTTTCTTGAGTGTGCAAATTTTCCTGGTACGTTTTTTTGACACCTGCTTCCGAAAGTGACATTTTCTGTTGTTTGCCAGTATATTTTCTACTAGCGAAAATAGACGTTTGTCTCCCTTCAGTCGGTTTCCAATAGCAACGGGAGACAATATACATTTACTCCCGTTGCTATTAGAGACGGGAGCCAATATTAACATGAAACCAAATAAAATATTATAATCAATTTTTTATTTATCATTATGAACATTAATGGTACAATTTGTTTGATTATTAAAACTAATGGCAATAGAAGATTTTGATGAAAACCTTAATGTTGTTGTGTTAATATCAATGTCCTGATTTTCGCTCGTTATTGTTGATAGTGATTCACAACCCTCAATAATAATTTGCTTGTCTTTATATTTTCGCAAGTTGATACTGACTGTGATTTTTTACCTCCAGTAATAATTTGTTGAGCCACATTACACTTTTTTGAGATAGTATCTTCTAAATATCCTGCAGCTACTGCTGTGGACTTCCATCCCCCATGCCTCTTCATACTTATAATATCCCCTCCAGCTTCTACCAGAAGCAATGCGGATGTTCTTCTGAAACTGTGCCCAGTATAACTAGAAGGTTCCGGTAATTTAAGATACTCGGCAACTTTACGGGGTATTTGGGAAAATGTATTTTTTCCAACTGCTTGCACTGTGCACATTCCTTTAATATAATTTACGAAAAATCTGATGTGTTGTTTTTGCAGATCTTAGACTTCCTATATATGTCAATAACGTTATTTCCATTAATCTTATCATTAGTTACAATAAAAATACGTGCAATGTGTGTTTTTGTGTCTGGAATCGTAATAACTAAAATGTCGTTTTTATCTTGAATATGTTCGAGACGTAAATAGGTTAATTCGTCATACCGACAAGCCCCACAAATTGCCATAACTACAGCAACCTTAAATAAAACAAGATGTGTGAGAAAAACTACTAATAAGTTAAAGAACAATTAAGTTTACCTTCATGAACAAATATATTTCGTCAGGGGCTTCTGAAATAAATTTATTTATATCTTCTCTACTGAAAGTTTTTGCTTTCTTCGGTTTATATTCAACAGCTTGCCTTTTTAAAAAATTTATCAGTTTCTGTTTCTTTATCTCGATATCTTCTCTTAAGAGAAGCGTAGTTCTTAACATCGAATACTTTCCCCAAAGGGTCGACGATTTGTATTTTTTACTGGCAAATGAAAAATAAGCCAAAATTACATCATCATTTATTTTTTTGAAGTTGCTGGTTGTCATCCATTTTTTGAACGTATTATATTCGTTTTCATATTTTAATCTCGATTTTGCTGGAAGAAGATTTAGTGTGGCAATTCTTGCTTCTTCTACAATAGCTTCAGGAATTTCACAGTCACTATCCGAACTCATTTTCTTTTTCGTAATGCACTAACTCGCGTTGCAATAATAATTGTGCAGTAAACAATTTTGTTTGACTATTACTTGTCACCATAGAAACTGAAAACATTTACTAGCCTGCTCATGGTTTTTATATTTAAATATTTTTGATTTCAGCAAAATATAAGAAATAAAGCTCTACCATAAATAAATATGTGTAAACGAGTATGTGAAGGTGTCAAAATAATAATATGTTCAACTCTGGAGTAAAGTATCATTTCCTCCCAAGGTTTTTGATTCATTATATGCCTGAAACTTTTATACTAGCATATTCAGATAAGAATGTTAGTATAAAATATGTAGGTATTTATTATTATTATCATGTTAGGTTTGAAAGAGTGCTTTTGTAATACCCAATAAATATTTTTTTTCTATTTTCTAGAAATACAAATCAGTGTATGTTTATAAGATAAAGAATGAAAGTCTATATTTCTCTGTGTAGTTAATTGGTATTTTTTTTCATTTTGGTTTACCAGTATATTATTCCAGAAGTTTAAACTTTAATTCCAACATCACTTAATGCAAATTAGTCGTTACAACATCAGTCTGTAATTTAATTAATTTGAATAGGTGACTATTTCTTTCTTTGCTACATCACATATTTCTAAATACTCTTTTATGTTGTCTCTATGTTTTGTCTCATACGACTATAGATAAATGATTACATTAATGGCTAGCGTTCACTTTGACTCTACCGCTTTTACTTAAAAGAATACGTGGTCTACGATCCATTAATTTATCTCATTGGTTAACAATTCATATGTTCATAGTCATCAGAAAATTGTAATTAAGTCTTAATAAAAATTCTAGATACTTTCCTGCTTAGTTAAAGGTGTTTACCCCATAACGAATTTTTCATTAACTCCAAATAGCTAACGTTTAATACAAAATGTACCTACAAACATTAAATAAGGAAACAGTTAGTTAACTCGCAGGCCCATAGGTCAGTGTTTGCGAAGTTGATTCAAAGATTTTTAAGGTCATAAGTCTAAGAGCCAATAAGTACCTAATAATGAACATTTATTATTAATTTATTAGTTCCTGAACTATGTCGATTACTTCAACCATGCTGTCCCTGCGAATGTACAAAGGTATGCAACTTCTAATACAAGTCGACAGCAGGAACTTTCTAGTCTTTACCACACAGTGCACAGAAAGAATATTTCATATTTTCATTAAAGCACTGAAGTAAAAAAAAATTGGTTATTTGTATTTGCATAATTTGGTTATAAAAAAAGTTTGTGTTTAGATGTGGGAACCAACCATTTCCTAAACATATCAAAACCTTGTATTCTGGCCCAGTGGCGGTTCGTGGGTCAAGAGACAGGGAGGTCAATTAGAAAAGTTTACTGTATTACCTACCTTTTAAAGTGATTTAAATTCCAAGTCGATACTCCGGTCTTTTTGAGATGCAAAGTTGTCAATTACTTTTTTATTAAAGTCTTTTATCTTCTTTATTAATGCCCTTTCTATGGTAAGCATAGCTAAAGAAGATAACCTTTCCTGACCCATGGCATTTCTTAAAAATGTCTTTATTTTTTTAAGGTGGAAAAACAACGTTCACTTTTGACGGTAGTCATAGGGAGAGTACACAAGATTTTTAACAGTTTGACACTTTCAGAAAAAGTATTGCACAAATTATTGTTAATAAAAAGCTGTAACAAAGCAACTGCACCTTCACTATTGGAAACATCTTCTCGGCTATATAATATTTCTAATTCAGTTTTAAGTTTTATTTTATGTTTTATGACTAGATACTCCATTTTAACTAATTTAAACATATCTTGAGGAAAGCTTTTTTTATAATCTTTAAATCGATCTGCGTGAAATAACTGTGACACTGCTAAATGATTACTGAAGCCAAAGCTGTTTTTGATCTCAGATGTAATTATATCACAATCTTCTAATGAAATTCTCCTTTTTTTGATTCTTCCGTTTTACATCTCTGGGCAGACTGCATGGATGTCTCCTCCAAATATTACTCAAAATTTTATTTCTGATGTCTTCAATTTTACTATTACAAACGCCAATACACTTATTTACTGTTATGACATCGATATTACATTTTTGTAATTGATTGAACAATATATCACAATGAGACATAACTAAATGAAAAAAATTTAACCAGTAAAGAAAATGTTCATTTTGTAAGTAGTTTTTTAAACCAATAGCTTGGTTTAGAGTGTTGCTTTCTGATTCATTATCAATGATTTTTTCTAAACAATCTAAGAATTCTGTCCGATAGGTATAAACAGTCTCTATGCACTTTGTATTAAAATTCCATCGTGTTGGAGCCGCTTTAGGTAATCTCACCTTAACAACATTATCTAACAGGGTTGTTCTTTTTGGCGATTTTCCAAAGAATGAAGAAAGGCTATGTAAATTACCAAAAAAAATTTATATGCTTTTATCCTGGCTTGATGCTTTTTGTAAAATTAAATTTAGTTGATGAGCGTAACAATGAATAAAATTTGCTAAAGGATAACTTTTTTTAATTAAAGATACCTATGAACTTCTTTTTTCTTATCAAGAGATGTTTGCTTTATCATCATATTAGGTTTTGGACGGCCACCACCTTTGAATTTCACTCGGTCTTCATAACCCAACTTATGTCCATCTTTCAGTTTTAATATATTTTGTACAACACTCATATTTAATATTAAACACCAAAAACACTGTTTTACTTAATTTCACGACAAGTAGAGATTTACTAATAAAATGTTCACAAATAAAAACATTAAAAACAACGCGACAGAATTTACCGACCAACCCGTACCTCGTCAGCATTAATACAAGACTGCTCTACTGAACGAACTTCGTGCATTCCCGTTTCCGTAAAATGTGTCAAGGACATTGTCCCCGCCAGTGTTTTCTGTCTCTTTTGCTTTCTGACGATTCGCGCATAAGTCTATTTCACTTTAATTCGTTGTAAATTCGGTCCGTAGCTAGCTTTGAGGACACGTTGTGGATTGACCCAAGATTTTTAAATTCTATAAATGAATAATGTAATGAATATGAATGTAGAGGCTCGGTGCTCGGTAGAAACTTTAATATATTTTTTAAAAATATTAAAAATATATAAATTATATATTTTTAAACTTCAGAAAATGAATAGCTCTATTTTTTTTATTTGTATGTGGGAGGTAATTGACCAAATGATCCTATAGAAGAACCGCCAGTGTTCTGACCGCTCACTCTAATTAGTGCTTCTGATAATTTTGTTGATCACATATTGTGGGATTTGTTCCCATAAAATGGTAAGATTATCTGACAGTTGCCTAATGTTCTTCGGAGCCGGATAGTTTTGAAGTGCCCTACTCAATAAATCTCACACAAGTTCAATGGGACTCAAGTTAGGAGAACGCAGTGGTAGAGGATCGTAACTAATTTCGTAAGTTTCAAGGACGTTAAATGACACGACAGGACAAATTCTCTGAACCTGTTGCGAATTGATTGAACATTTACTGTAACCCCATGTGCTGCACTTAAGGTGCTTCTTGCTTGACAAGCGTAAATGGTAGGATTCTCTAATTGGAAATCGAAAATACCGATCTTATTGTGGTATTGTACACCGGAGTTGACCACTTCTGGGTCATTCTTGTACAGAAACAGTTTCCAAAATCTGATTCCAAAGCCTACTAATAGAGCGTTGGCTTACTCCTAATTCTTTAGCAACATCGACTTGACGCAATCCAGTTTGGAGGAGGTGAGACAATGTAAATGAGTATGAAGAGAAATAATTTTAAAAATCCGTATCTAAATATATTTTGACGGTTTTTTCATAAACTAATTCCATAAATATACAACGTGTTCATTTTATCTTGTCTTTATTTGTTAACGTATATGTCCCTATGTCAACAGATGATGCACAAAAAATGCGTAGGAAATATAATCAATAGCAGTGAATGGCTCTATGTTCCTATAGTCATGGTGATAGTTGTTGTTATGCCTAGCCTACATATTTTTAGTTTTTCTCATTAATTATTATCAGAGCAATAATTACGTTAATCTGTTAAAATATAGATAATATCCTAAACTATTCAATGCATAAAACATCTACGGCCATTTTTTATGATATCCTCGAAGTGTGATCCAAAATATATAGGATTCTAGAAGTCTGCTGTAGATAAGTTACAAATATTTTTCTGTTAAATGTGTTGTAGCAATATAACTGACTGATTTACAGTTTATTTCTTTATATTAAGCTTATATTTATTCCGATTTGGAAATTTCGTACCTCTGGCTTTAATAGTCATATCAGAAATATCTTAATCTTTGTTAATTGTTGTAGAACTAGTCGTTAAAATTTCTTAGTTGAATTAGTGTTTTTATTTAGCGTAATTCAGTCGGCATCTGGAGAATCCACTTCGTTGTATTTCAATTGGTGGAAACTAGAATATACTTGTGGTAATAATTTCGCCGATCAATCAAATCAATCCAATATGGGGGATATTGGAGAGCCATTCTAGTCCTTAATTAAAAATCTAAAGCCAAGTTTAAGTCTTTTTATATGTTATTTCTATAGTTTTTACATCGTCTAAATTAATTGTAAATTATTTTATTTCAATTATTAGCCTTAGTAATTTAAGCGTAAAGAATAATTCATTATTTGAGAGATCTGAACAGTTATACCTTTACTTTTAATTTATTATCAGCTGGTTTATTATAGTTATTATTATTACGTATTGCTATTATTACTAGTAAATATCACTGGCGGTTCTTCTATAGGGTCATTTGGTCAATGACCTCCCACATACAAATAAAAAAATAGAGCTATTCATTTTCTGAAATTTAAAAATATATAATATATATTTTTAATATTCTTAAAAAATATATTAAAGTTTCTAGTTCATTCTACCGAGCCTCTACATTCATATTCGTTACATTATTCTTAAAAATCTTGGGTCAATCCACAACTTGTCCTCAAAGCTAGCTACGGATACTTATTTACAACGAATTAAAGTGAAATAGACTTATGCGCGAATCGTCAGAAAGCAAAAGAGACAGAAAACACTGGTGGGGACAATGTCCCTGACACATTTTACGGAAACGGTAACGCACGAAGTTCACTAAAGCAGTCTTAATGCTGACTAGGTACGCGTTGGTCGATAAATTCTGTCGCATTGTTTTTAATGTTTTTATTTGTGAACATTTTATTAGTAAATCTCTACTTGTCGTGAATTTAAGTAAAACAGTGTTTTTGGTGTTTACTATTAAATATGAGTGCTGTACAAAATACATTAAAACTGAAAGATGGACATAAGTTGGGTTATGAATAAAGTACAAGTAGTTTTTGTGTTTAGATACGTTTTAGACGGTGTTGTATGTGAGAGATTTTGGAAATTTAATCAGCCTCAAGGAACGACATCGCAGCATTTGACAGATGTAAGTTTAAAAGAGTTAGAATGTCTGAAAATTAATGAAAATCCTGAAAAATTGATAGCACAAAGTTACAATGGAGCATCAGTAATGAGTGGTGGTTTTGGACAAGCCAAAATTAAAAAAAGTTATCCTTCAGCAAATTTTATTCATTGTTACGCTCATCAACTAAATTTAATTTTACAAAAAGCATCAAGTCTGGATAAAAGCATAAAATTTTTTTTGCTATTTTACATAGCTTTTCTTTATTCTTTGGAAAATCGCCAAAAAGAACAGCCGTGTTAGATAATGTTGTTAAGGTGAGATTACCTAAAGCGGCTCCAACACGATGGAATTTTAATACAAATTTCATAGAGACTGTTTATACCTATCGAACAGAATTATTAGATTTTTTAGAAAAAATCATTGATAATGAATCAGAAAACAACACTCTAAACCAGTGGTTCTCAAACTTTTTTGGTGACGGAACCCTTTTGGGAAGCAAAATACTTGATGGAACCCTACAATAAAACAATAGTTTTTAAAAGTGTATTCTTTATTAATAAGCATAATAAAAGTACAATGTAACAGTTACTAATTATTACTTACTTTACCACATGGCAAGTACAATAATAGAAGATATTAAAAAAGAAAAAATCTAACTAATGGGAGGTAATACTTTTTCTGAAAGTGTCAAACTGTTAAAAATCTTGTGTACTCTATGACTACCGTCGAAAGTGAACGTTGTTTTTCCACCTTAAAAAAGAATAAAGACATTTTTAAGAAATACCATGGGTCAGGAAAGGTTATCTTCTTTAGCTATGCTTACCATAGAAAGGGCATTAACAAAGAAGATAAAAGACTTTAATGAAAAAGTAATTGACCACTTTGCATCTCAAAAAGACCGGAGGATCGACTTGGAATTTAAATCACTTTAAAAGGTAGGTAATACAGTAAACTTTTCTAATTGACCTCCCTATCTGTTGACCCACGAACCACCACTGGTAAATATACCAAGCAACACATACCTACCAAATAGAAATAAGACTTTCATTATCATTATCATCATCGTCGACGTCCTGTTACAATTATTTTTATATTTATTAATATGAAATTAGTTACGAGTATATTACGATGCTTTGAAGAGTATTTGATGCTTTTATAACAATGTAAAGAGAAACCCAGTATGTGCAAATAACTTTTTAAATCATCACTTTTTGCAAAAAGGCATAAAAGAGCAAACATAAATTTAGAATGTAAACAGGGAAAAACTGGTAGGATAATAGTTGTTAAAACAAATTAAGTGCTCTATAAGTCGACAATTCCGCGAAGTAATAACAGATTCACGATCGTTTTATCTCTGAGAATCATTCAAAATTTCCAGTTTGTGCAAGTATTTACCATTAACGGTATTATAAAAAGATGCCTTTGCGTTAGATTGATTTTTATACCGGGAGTCAACGAGATCATGTATCAACCCGCCATTTTTTTAAAAATTGAAATAAAATTTTCAAATTTAAAACTCACGTATGAAAAGTAAATGCGCTTATTTTGATGAGCATATATTATCAATATCAAATTCACCGGAATTGTCATCAATTTTGAATTTTTAAATGGAACACCATGTATATTTCAAAATGTTCTGATCATGCATGAAATTTTCCATATAATAAATTAAAATTTTTGACATTACCCTCAAATATGACGGACTCATTTCAAATTTTTTATGATTTGGATTTATTATATAGAAAATTTCATGCGTAATCAGAATATGTCAACATATACAGGGTTTCCTATTTAAAAATTCAAAATTGTTGACACTTCCAGTGAAACAGAAAGTGGTATTGATATATATTCGTCAAAATAACCCTATTTACCTCTCATACGTAAGTTTGAAATTTTAAAATTTTATTCCAATTTAAGAAAAATGGAGGGCTGATACATGATCTTGATGACACCCAGTATAGCATTATTATCCAAAGACATATTAATATAATACATTTTCACAATTTTTATTGTTTATATCCAAATTTAGCTATCAATTAATTTTTAATACAAGGCAAATTTGAATCCTACGCCTAGATATCAGAGAATTAGCTATTTAACTACAAGATTAAAAAAAGTAAACACTTTGTTTATCTGATATTTTATAATTCATAAGGTGATTCACATTAAGTACAAAGTGTTTTTTTAGACGCTTAGAAACATAAACTTTTAATGTCCGAAGTAAGACCAGTTGATTTTTTTTATTATTTAATGGATTCTTCCCGCTTTTAAGTTGGTGCAAAGCACTGGCGATTCTTCTATAGGGTCATTTGGTCAATGACCTCCCACATACAAATAAAAAAATAGAGCTATTCATTTTCTGAAGTTTAAAAATATATAATATATATATTTTTAATATTCTTAAAAAATATATTAAAGTTTCTAGTTCATACTATGCACAATACTATTCAAATATCGAGCCTCTACATTCATATTCATTACATTATTCATTTAATTTAAAAATCTTGGGTCAATCCACAACTTGTCCTCAAAGCTAGCTACGGACCGAATTTACAACGAATTAAAGTGAAATAGACTTATGCGCGAATCGTCAGAAAGCAAAAGAGACAGAAAACGCTGGCGGGGACAATGGCCCTGACACATTTTACGGAAACAGTAACGCACGATCGCACGAAGTTCAGTAGAGCAGTCTTAATGCTGACTAGGCACGCGTTGGTCGGTAAATTCTGTCGCGTTGTTTTTATTAGTGAACATTTTATTAGTAAATCTCTACTTGTCGTGAAATTAAGTAGAACAGTGTTTTTGGTGTTTACTATTAAATATGAGTGTTGTACAAATATATTAAAACTGAAAGATGGACATAAGTTGGGTTATGAAGACCGAGCGAAATTCAAAGGTTAAATTTATACCTCGTCGTAACAACATGTTAAGTTTTATTGCAAGTACATAAACGTCATTAAACAGTTTGTGTGTTGTTTCATTTTTCATCCAGTTAGTCAAGAGCAAATACAAATGTATGTGGTTTAATTAACTCACAACATATTACATGGTCCTTCTAGCCGATATGGTATGAACACAAGAAGAGTTAATTAATAATTGTAATTAACATCAGTTAATACAGTGATATTATTTAACAAACATTTTAAATAAGCACAAAGAATAAGTGTCGTAGTGATTCATCAGAGCATTTGTTGCATCAGGTGTCGCATCAACCATTCGAAGGTAATTCAAAATGAACTTTTAGATTCGATACTGGCGACTATTCACGAAGAAATAAAATCTGAAATTAATCTGACTTCATTGCAGTTCAAGTGGATGAAACCACAGATAGTTCCAATGGTGTTTACTATTAAATATGAGTGTTGTACAAAATACATTAAAACTGAAAGATACATAAGTTGGGTTATGAATAAAGTACAAGTAGTTTTTGTGTTTAGATACGTTTTAAACGGTGTTGTATGTAAGAGATTTTGGAAATTTATTCAGCCTCAAGGAACATCGCAGCATTTGACAGATGTAATTTTAAAAGAGTTATAATGTCTGAAAATTAATGAAAGTTCTAAAAAATTGATAGCACAAAGTTACGATGGAGCATCAGTAATGAGTGGTGCTTTTGGAGGTGTACAAGCCAAAATTAAAAAAAGTTATCTTTCAGCAAATTTTATTCATTGTTATGCTCATCAACTACATTTAATTTTACAAAAAGCATCAAATCAGGATAAAAGCATAACATTTTTTTTTTGCTAATTTACATAGCTTTTCTTCATTCTTTGGAAAATCGACAAAAAGAACAGCCTTGTTAGATAATGTTGTTAAGGTGATATTACCTAAGGCGGCTTCAGAACGCTGGAATTTTAATATAAAGTGTATAAAGACTGTTTATACCTATGGAACCGAATTATTAGATTGTTTAGAAAAAATCATTGATAATGAATCAGAAAACAACACTCTAAACCAAGCTATTGGTTTAAAAAAACTACTTCCAAAATGAACATTTTCTTTACTGGTTAAATTTTTTTCATTTGTTATGCCTCATTGTGATATATTGTTCAATCAATTACAAAAATGTAATATCGATGTCATAACAGTAAATAAGTGTATTGGCGTTTTTAATAGTAAAATTGAAGACATCAGAAATAAAATTTTGAATAACTATTTGGAGGAGACATCCATGCAGACTGCCCAGAGATGTAAAACGGAAGAATCAAAAAGGAGAATTTCATTAGAAGTTTGTGATATAATTACATCTGAGATCAAAAACAGGTTTGGCTTCAGTAATCATTTAGCAGTGTCTCAGTTATTTCACGCAGATCGATTTAAAGATTATAAAAAAAGCTTTCCTCAAGATATGTTTAAATTAGTTAAAACGGAGTATCCAGTCATAAATCATTTGAAACTTAAAACTGAATTAGAAGTATTATATAGCCGAGACGATTTTTCCAATAGTGAAGGTGCAGTTGCTTTTACAGCTTTTTATTAACAATAATTTGTGCAATACTTTTTCTGAAAGTGTCAAACTGTTAAAAATCTTGTGTACTCTCCCTATGACTACCGTCGAAAGTGAACGTTGTTTTTCCACCTTAAAAAGAATAAAGATATTTTTAAGAAATACCATGGGTCAGGAAAGGTTATCTTCTTTAGCTATGCTTACCGTAGAAAGGGCATTAATAAAGAAGATAAAAGACTTTAATGAAAAAGTAATTGACCACTTTGCATCTCAAAAAGACCGGAGGATCGACTTGGAATTTAAATCACTTTAAAAGGTAGGTAATACAGTAAACTTTTCTAATTGACCTCCCTATCTCATGACCCACGAACCGCCACTACGCCAAACTCTAATGGGAAATGGTTGAAATGTGTTAGAGACTGAGTTTCGTACAGAAGGCAACAACTCGCTTTAAAATTGATAGGGGAATATATTAACGTCATGGTGGACGAAAGAGAATAACCACTACAAGACAAGATAATTTCCTGTAAATAGGACTCCAATGATTTTTCTTCTAATTTGCACAATTTCACTCTCTAATTTTTTTCTGAAAAGCAATTTCAAAATGTCCTGTTTCTATTTTTAACTCCTTTACATATATTGTGATTATAGGGTAAATATCAATCGGCAATGCTTGAGGACCAATTTTTCTTACATCCGTTTTTTCCATCCACAAATCTCCAAATCTTCAAAATTTTTAAACTAAATTAAAAAAAGAAGTATGGAATAATAGATCAAAACCGGTCAATAGCACTTCAAAATATATCTAATTGTTTGTTAATGTCTAGGATAGAAAGTGTTGACGTTGATACAAGGCAGGATGACCATACATCAACTGAATAGGTACAGCTTTTACTGGAACTTATTATAGGCAATTTGTGTGTGCACAGGCATCGGTCGTTATTTAACAGAGCCCGTATATGCCGACTGGTGGCATACCTCCAAGCGGACATTGTTCACATTGCGTTGCTCTTTGCAGCAACTATGATAGTGCATGACATGTGGTCTCTCTTGTTTATACATTGAAAAAAATTTGTTTTCATCTTCAAGAAGGTTCTACACATCGACGCAAATATGTCGGGATTTTTTCAAAGAACTTTTTTAATTGTGTGCGATGCAAGGAAAAGCCGTAAAATAAGGCGAATACCTGCATGTACTCAGAGGCGTCCGCGACGTGGAAACATGTAAAGGAAGAGTTTTCACAGCAAAAAATTGCAAAATCAGCGTTGAAGGTATACAGGGTGTCTCACCAGAAACTGCATTGATCGATATAGGGAAAAATATGCACCAGAAAATTTTGAAAATTTAGAGAATTACTAATAGCAGTGTGGTCCATCCAAATAAAATAATTACAAGCATCTGGCACCTCCGGTTATACCGGAAGTCGACACCAACTTGCTCATTTTAAATGGAAAACCCGATATATTTTAGGGTTTTCGAAAAGAGCGTAAAGTTCTGAGTCAAAAACATGTAGGATACCATATCTCTAAACACAGCCGTTTCAGAGATGACATTTTTAAAAAAATTTGACAGGCGTAATGGTTTACAATAACCTTTATAACTTTCTTCGTGTAAAAGATACTCATTTGCTTTTTGGCATGCAGAAAGACCATAAGGTGAGCTACGCTCTACAGTTTTAGAGAAATTCAATAAAGGTATACCAAGTGTTCCATTTTTGACGTTACATTTTGTAAACTTCAAGCCGCGAAAACTTGCTTAAGTCAAATGGAACACCCTGTATTTTTTTTACATCAACTTATGTATAATTAAATTCCTTTTTTTCTGATATAAGCATTGTGAGGGTTTAAGTTACAATTTTTTGAAATATTTGCGATTTTCTTAGAAATTCAAGAATTTTTAGTAAAAATTTTATCAAATTAGCCATGATTAGAAACAATCAGTAACGTCAGTGATTATCTTATATCAAAAAATGCCACTGCGTTTAAATTACACCCACGAAGACTTTTTGAATTTGTTTATTATTTATGGAGAATGTGATAAAGTAATATCAAAAATTTTCAAAAATATAACATAACATACCTCCATATTCAGTAAATAGACCAATCAAATTAAGCAAAAATCAGGCCCACTTTCGCGATAATTTCCAACCATTCCCGACCAATACCATTCGATTCAGTATGTTTTTGAATTCATATGGTCAATTTTGCCGTACGTTATATGAGCAAGAATTTAATTTATAAAGAATTAAAGTTGTGAAAATGATGAAAATCGATGTTTCTGAATGTTCAACTTCAAACGCTGCGAAAACGGCAACAGATAGAGAAAAATTGTTCAGAACATTTTTTATAGAGCGTTAAATTTCCTTCAAAAAAAGTCCGCGACGGCATATCTCTACGATGAATAGTTAAGGCGTTACAATGAGTTAAATGTTTATTATTTTTCTACTGCGTACTGGTCAGCTGTATACGCAACGCGTATCCACTTTTTTGCACATAAGAAACAATTTTCTTCGAAATTAAATTGCGGCACACTTAAACAACGTAGGTATCGCTCTTTTGGAATTCCAGAGCCAGGCTTCAAATTATCTTTTGAGGAATACGCTTTTCTACACTTATCATGAACAGTAACTTCATTGACATTTTCTATTTGATTCCATTTCTTACCCTCACGTTTCTTGCTGTTTTCTATAAACGATTCGATTCCCTTTTGTTTTACTGTTACAGTCTTGCCCATTTGCAGAGTTCCTTCACATATAAAACAATTTTCTTCTAGCGACATTTTTGATCGGTTTATTTTATATTAATCAACAGCACAACCACAATGATAACGTAAAAATTGCTCACAACCAGTACACTGTATAACTGCGTTATAACTGCGACGACTATTAGCATCAAACTGAACAGCTCATAACTTAATAATAATTTATCTTATAACTTAATAATAATTTTCCAGGTCTTTGAGTATACATAAAAGTATATAATAATTATATCTAGACCAAAAAAGTGATAAATACATTTGCTAACGTTGTAAAAATAAGAAAATTATGAAAGATTTACAGCAAGTCTACTTTCAAATGTTCTGCGCAGGCGGCCATTACGCGGCGTACGAGTCTGTTGATCGCGCATGCGCGTTACTTGTACAGCTGACTGATATACAGCAGAAAAATAATAAATATTTAACTCATTGTAACGCCTTAACTAATCATCGTAGAGATATGCCGTCGTGGACTTTTTTTTAAGGGAATTTAACGCTCTATAAAAAAATGTTCTGAGCATTTTTTCTCTATCTGTTGCCGTTTTCGCAGCGTTTGAAGTTGAACATTCAGAAACATCGATTTTCATCATTTTCACAACTTTAATTGTTTATAAATTAAATTCTTGCTCATATAACGTACGGCAAAATTGACCATGAGAATTCAAAAACATACTGAATCGAATGGTATTGGTCGGGAATGGTTGGAAATTATCGTTTTGAAAAACCCTTAATTTTACTGGTCTAAAAATGCTGATAATAACTGAAATAATTTAACACTGAGTTGACTGAATGTTTTCTAAATAGTTTTAAATATAATAATATATATAAACGATATACTGTCTGTGTTGAAAATAATGAACAGTTACTTTTAATATAAATATTATATGTTCGTTAAGATATTTGATGTTACTTCCTCGATTTGATGTTATTTCTTTTGTTAAATTTAAATAAAATTTAATTTATTCTTATAAAATATTTCAATTACCATTGTTATCATCGGTATTTTACTAAATATAAAGGTAAATATATATGTTAATTACGTTATATTTTTGGAAAGAATTTAAATCTTTTTCCAAAATTGTAAAAATATACTATTTAAAAAAACATTGCTTTGTTTTCCCACTTTTGACTTTCAATTGTTTTTTTTTTTTGAAATTTTCGAAATCCTTGGAAAAAATACAACAAGTTACGTTAAACATTTTTAATTTATTTCCAAAGACAAATAAAAAAAAATGGGGTGAGAATGTTATAGGAATCACCCTGTACATACCACACGTCATGAATTTTATTTACGATGATGGTAGGTATAAACATCACCCAAACTCCTCCCAAACTGCCCACTGTCAATTACGGCACTTGTGTTTCGCAGAGCTCAGATTATAGGGACTCTTAAAATTCACATACTTATAATAAGGAAAAAATTAAGAGTATTCTTTCAAACATAACTGTGGTTGGATATTTAATTTTTTTACGTTCACTATGCTTCTTAAATATCAACTTGTAAGCAAATATTATACTACAGGCTCGTTAGCTTAGTTGGTTAGAGCGCCACGCTCAATAAATGAAGTGGAGGTCGTAGGTTCGATCCCTACACGAGCCCAGTTTTTTTTTTTTGAAAGGAAATCAATTATTTTTAATACCTACTTATAAATTATCAAATAAAGTCTGACTATGACACTAAAATGAAATAAAAACTGAATATGTATATGTATTTCTTTGAATTATAAATATTTTGCACCTTGGTCAATCGTAGTTTTATGAACAGGCAGACATAGGTAGGACATAACTTTCTGATATCAGGGACAACTTGTACATAATACTTTTTATAATATACGCAAACGATGTTGTATGATAATATGGGTCTGCGGAATAAAAGGCGTTAAAAGCCAAGATCCATCAAATACGATTGCGTCAGTTTTCAACTTGCTAAAAGTGAGTTTAACATTTAAAATTATGTCATTCTCCTTCTTCATTGACCTAAAATGTCTTTTTTGTTGTAATTTTGAGTGTTATGAAGGTCACACTACAGTTGTGATCGAAATTGAAATTATGAGCAAGAGAAATAAAACGGAATAAATTACATTTTAAAGGTTATTTTAGGACAAGGAATATTAAGGGGAATGACATCAATTTGAAAGTTAACCTCACTTTTTAGCAAGTTGAAATAATGACGCATGCGTGTTTTGCTATTTGAACAAGAGAGAAAACAAAACATAGTTTACTCTCATACCACTGACAGAGAACTGTTACAAAAATAATCATTTCTATTACTTGGTTACATTCCGTTTACGTAATAAACTAGTTGTCTACACGTAACAGAGACAGTTCCGGAATATTAACTGCTACGTAATAACTATTCACCATTTTGGTTAAGGCTTGGTAGAAGGATCGTTCCCATTACGTAACAGTCGTTAGTTGTGAAAACCTTTAAAGTTCCACTGATGGTAGCTACTACGTAGAGACTACTAAATGCTTGGGTTACGTGATAATGTAGGTACTAGTTGCTTTCCTTTTACCACCAGTCTTAAGCTAACCTAAGTTGTTTTACAATTACACTGCGTAAACGAAAAATTAATTATTTATTTTGACACAATCTTCGTAACCGTAAAACCACTTAGTTTAGTCACAGAAGACGTCTTCTGTGGTTTAGTGAAGACTGGTGGTAAAAAAGAAAGCAACTATTATGTTTACTATGCTTAGGGCCACGACTCACGAGCAATGGTATACCCGGTTGATATGGTTAATTGATAAATTAAAATCAACTGTGAAAATAATGAATCAAAAAAATTTTTATATAAAAGATAACTAGATCCCCAAGAAAATCGCCTTTCATAAATAGTCGCCGTTACGCCAGTGTTTTGTGGATATCGCCAAATCTGGCGTGTAATCGCCAACACTGGCAACACTGCTACTCAATTAACTCCTTCAAGCCAACACACAACAATCGAGCCTTGAAAGGGAGAACCTCTGATTAGCTAGTTTCTCTATTCGTCGAGGTGTGGAGCAACAATCTCCGCATAGATCTTGTCCGTCAAAACGTTATTTTCGTTAAAATTATGCATAATATCCAGAACAGATAAAATAACATAATAAAACAAATAAAAGAATTTGGGTGTAAACAAATGCTCCACATATTTTTTACAATAAAATCACGAAAATTTCTTATATTTTACAGAAGTGTTGTCTGGTCTGTCTTCACTCATTTAGTTTGAAGTTTAAAAATAAAATAATCTGTTGTTGTAATGAATGTAATCCATGAGATGTCAAAAGTTTAAAAAAAAGTATGTTTATAAAAAAAATGTATGAAATATATTATTCTATAATGTAGAAATTGAAAACATATTTAAGGTATACTCTGGGGTTTAGTTTTTAAAATACCACAAAAGTATACACAATTTAAAACTTGCTGTCACTTTGACAATTTGGATATAATTGGGTTATGTTTTTTTGTTTATAATCCGGACCGAAAGGATATCGTGATTGATCCGTGATAAATGACAAGATGCAAAAACAGGGGGAAATATACATAAACTCATAGTGCTTGAGTAAATACTGTCACTGTTATCCTGAAATTTTTGCTGATCACTCACCTTGTCGTTGGGTACGGATCTTTAAGGGGCTCTAATCGCAAATACACAGAACCCCATTTTACATACGCTTTTCAAAAACAGTACTGCGAGCCGATCCTTCCACTCTACCATATCGACCTAAAATGGACATTGACTTTCCAGGTCCTCTTCAAAAATATACATGAATATGAATAACCGTTGTTACTGCATACATTATTGTGAGAGTACCTACTTTGTAGATGCTCAAGCAGCTCGAGTGTTATGAAAATGGAAATAATCTGATAGGTGGTAATCTCAAAAGGAGATGACATACACACAGATACTTTTCTGATAAATGAAAGGGAAAAGTGGAACGGGAGATCTTTACAACACAACAAGACGATAAATTTATTTGTTAAATATATTAGTTGTAAGTCTGAGAATAAAAACAATGTACAGTAAATATAATAATTAATAAAATACATCTCACTCCCACTACATAGGAATTAGATAACAATAAAAAGAAATTACTAAACATAATGATAATCAATATACCTATATATCACAAATAATTATTTTTAACCACATGTTAGCCACTATTATATAAACTACCTACAGATATAAAACTATTTTTGCTTTGGACCAAACACATACCATAATAATTCATTACCCTACAAATTAATATATAACTAAAGAAACTTATTAAACTTACAGTCTGTTCCGTATCTCCTTGTCCCTTGCCAAAACAAGATGGAAGGGATACAACCCCCCACCCCCAATGTAAACTGAACTGGTGCATCACACGACTTGCATAACCTCATTTACAGTACTACTTGACCAACATATCATACACAAAGGGTCAGGGTTGTTTAGAGTGAGACCCGTCATTCGCATTATGTTTGTATTAGTGTTTACATCGGTACACTATTGCAAAAAGTCACTTTCAGAAAATTGTTGTATTCTGTAGTTCAGTATTCTGTGAATTGTGGTGCAATAAATTTTGTTGCCTCGCCATATGTGTGAATTGTAATATTTGTCAAGTAGCAAGTTTACCTCATTTTCACGTTTTTTGGAATGAAAATCCTTTTCGGTGTGATATTTAGTTGGTTTCAAATTTCTTGTTACTAAAGACTTTTTCTTTTATTTGAACCAACCTATATAACTAGGAGTCTTGAATAATAAACAATATTGAAACATGTATTGCTTTCGATTGAACTTTTAACTTCAAACTGAAAAAAAAATCTATAAAAACAAAAGTAAAACTATTAATTTGAGGTTACGCATACCATTTGACGCACCAAAACCTTTACCAACATTCGCTAATAATACAGTGAAATTATTGTTATTCCTTTAGAAAAGTGAGGTTAATCGCTAACTGTAGAAACATATAGTTAAGGCAAAGTTACTTTATATAGAATAGGTTGAAGCATAACTGTCATATTGACTACCTATCAGAAATGGGTGTTTTCTGCGGGTACATTAACATTCTGGACCATTCACACTTTTGTGGCGTCACAAATCCATAAATTCCTTTATGCGACAACCTTCTCTAAACAAACCTTGGTATTAAAATTATAATTAAACATCGGAGGATTTGGTTTTCCCTCAGAAACAGCCTTTACAGTCATATTATTGTTTCATAAAAAATTAGTAAACAACATGATATATTAATAATTACAACAGAAATAAAATATAAGCATCTGATTGTGTTGTAACCTGCGTGTCATATAGCAATCCTTTTTTTGTTTTTGCACAAGGTTAGTTACGTGCAGAGACCCAACTTCAGTGTTTATATATTGAGCTATTGCGAAAGTGTGATATATTCAGTTTTAATTAAAATGTGCTGATCAATTTTTCGTCGGAAATACCAAGCACTCCGAAGTTTAAGTTTATAATTGTTAGTTTAAAATAATATTAAAATATTATTGGCATCCTGCTGGCAAAATTAGTAAGTAGTAATAGAATACAAATAATTTAGATTTCCGACAATATTTTTCAAATTAAGGGAAAAGTACAGGGCATTTCAAATTCAAGATTTTCCATTGGCACCTCAACCCGTCAATTTTATGTTAAATTTAAAACTAACCAATAGAATTGCGTTAACGCAAGAAGTTAGGGATAACTTGAGAAACCATAAAAATGTCTCCCTGATTTGCGCACTTTGGACAAAATTTGTTTTCATGCCCAGCCAATTTTAAGCTTTAGTCAACAAGAGTGACGATCAATACATGCCCCTTTCAAGTTTTTACAAATATTTTTTAAATTTTCTGACAAAATTCAACTTTTCTGCATGAATTTTTGCCTGCCTCAGAAATGCTTCTTGCTTATTTAAAATATTAATTGCAGGAATAAAATGTTTATCTCAATTTTTAAGCTGGCGTTGGGATTTTCAATTGGAAAAATGAGGTTAGAACTACAATACATTTTAATGTTCATTATACACTACTGTTCACATCCAGTTCACAACTTACTCTAAAATAATCGCTAAAACATTATAATCTGACAAAAGTAATGGGAGCGAGATATAAACAATTAATAAATAAATAAATTTAAAAAATATACTTTTGATTTCTCGGATATATTTATAACATCATAACACTTTTAAACCGTATATCTGTATGTGATTATGCCATAGCTGATACAGGTAAAGAACTGTGTTTTGGTTTCATTTTATTTATAAAAACTTTGATACATCCATTGAAATCAGCAGATATTAAGACATAACCACCACATCCTTTGGTATGTTGTTCAACTACGGGGTCCTCCACCTGAAAAAATTTAATCGGTCTGATCTGCGTAAACTATACATCGTCATCAAGTTCTGAAGTTATTTATAGAACCCATTGGGAAAGTTTTAAAAGTTTTGAAATGATTTGTTCATAAACAATATAGGTAATTAAGTAATATCACAAATTAAAATAAATAGATAGTTCCTTCTTATGTAAATATTTACAGCATAAAAATCTGGACACCAAAATTTGTATACTGTTGTGAGCAGTACCTTTCTAGCTGTAAATATTTACATAAGAAATGACTATCTATGTATATGGTAATACTATTAAACCTCAATAAAATAAAAAGAAACCCAATAAAAATGAGAAGCAAATCCTCCCTAATTATATCAGATTGTTCCAGATGTATTCATCACAATAATTGATGACGTATATGTAGTTCTCATTCTATACAGGTGAAATATGCTAAATTGTAGATACACGTACATCACATAAAAAAACAACTAACCTTGTTGGTGTTTTCACCCTCCTCGTTCTGCCAGGTATTTTCCTCCAACATTTTTATTATGGCCTCTGGATTTGGTGCAAAAATAGCACAAGTCACTACAGCATTATGAGCTTTGATCGCCTCCCAAAAATCGTTCCTATCTCTCCTAACTGAAGAAAATTTCGAGTAGTCATGGTTAGTTTTCCAAATGTAAATATCTCTATTTTCTGAGCCGCTGACGACATATTTTCCATCGTGACTAAAACTGGCCTTTATCTGACTGCTCATGTTAACGTAGCCCTTATATTTGCACGAAACGTTCAAGTCCCGCAAATCGTAAAGCCTAATCCTACTGTCGTTAGAGGTCACCAGGATTTTATCTTCCCCGGCATAGGTTCAATTCCGCTTATTTTTCTACCCGTAGAGTTTCTCCCTCTGGAGGAACGTACATGAATTTGGGTGTGATATTTCAGCTGATCGGTGATGTAAAAAAATACAACGTCCATCGTACGTTCCGACTACAGCAAATTTTCCGTTTTGGCAGAAGTTGGCGGCCGTTATCAACTTTGGGTTACCCTCCACCTCATTCCAAACTGCAACCTAATTTTAAAATTTTTATTGGAAATGCCATCAAGAAAACAACAAATTTAAATTTAAGTGTTCTTAATAATAGCAATAAAAATTCGAAACCGCAAAAATATTACTCGACATTCAGAAATAAGTATTACCTATTAAAGTTAGCAAGAGACCTAAAATAGTACTTTGTGGGACACCCTTTCAAGTTTCTGAATACAAGCTTTTCAATGGTAACCGCAAATAAGCTTAAATTTCTAAGACAGGGTTCTTCAAATAACAACAGCCTGACCACAACAATCTGATTTAAGGTGGCTAAACCAGATTGTCTGTGGCAGACTTGATATTATGAAAATAAAATCAGGGGTTCTCAAACTTTCCAGGAAAGAAAAACAAAACACTGTTTTTATACCAATGACAACAAAAATTCAAAACAGTTGCTTTAAACTGAATATCAGGGGTCCTCAAGCTTTCTGAGAAACAAAAAACAATAAATTACTTCTATTATGCTGACGCAAGCATAAGATAAATAATTTTTTGTTTTATGTTTGGAAAAAAGTTTGATGACCCCTCATTTTCTTTCAAAAAATTGCATAAACAAATAAAAATAAAACATGGCTAATTGTACCTTCAAAAATGTTAAAAAAAACTGCACTTACCTTTTTATCTGGAATGTTCCATAACCTCAATTTCCCATCTAAAGACCCGCTTAGGAAGTACCTGTCATCTCTTGGGTGGAAAACAATGGCAGTCACAAAATCAATATGTTGGAAGCAGCACAAGCATTCTTTCCTGGAGATGTGCCAGAGCCTTACAGTTTTGTCCATGGAGGAAGATAAAATAAAGTAATTCTTTGACCAGGAGACATCAAGCAAGTCAGAGGTGTGACCGGTGTATTTGCAAAATGGCTTGGGCATGAAGGTGAGTTTACTGGCTTCTTCCGAAGACATTCCTTCATAAGCTGCGAAATTTGAGGTTTCTGCCGAGTGATGAGACACCAGAGACTCCTGGGAAGGAGTGGGGGAGACCTTTTCAGCGTTGTACTTGGTTCTCATGTCCTACAATGCACAAAATGTAAAATAAATAACATTTTCTTAAATTTTTTTAACAAACCTGGAAAAATGGATAAGCATCTCTAACAATCCATATCCTCAGAACTTTGTCTTGCCCAGCGGTAGCCAGAAGTCTCCCACAACAAGAGAACTTCATACACCAAATAGGTCCTTCATGTTGATCGTCTTTAAGCTCTTGGACGTGTTCGATTTTCTCAAATTCAAATGGGCCTTTATGTGAATTGGAGGCCTAAAATGAGATACATAACCATACATTTTCATTTGAAAATGTATAAGAAAAGCAGACACCTTACACGGATTACACATTTACCTTCAACTTGCAGTTTTGTTCTCCAGGGTGGACGTTATCCACAATATCGATAATATCCTCCTTATGTCGTGCATGAGAAACTTCTTGAGCAATGGATTTGGCTTTATGCATGGTCTTCTTCACCGTCGACCCCAAGAACCGCTTCAATTTCGCAGTCTTCTGCCTAATTCTACCAACCTCGGCATCGTTTTCATCAACAATAGGTATCTCAGACTTTTTAATATCCACACTCTCCTCGTCAGACTCTTTCTCTTTCTCCATGCTCGAGCTGCTAACATATTCAGAGGTAAGTCTCATTATGTGTAAGGAAAGTGGATTAATACATTGCGGAAGCTTATCTTCTGCGACGCTTAAAGGAACCCTTTCACCTGTGTCCAAGTTGAGTACGGTAACTTGCTCAAGGATTTCCAAGTCGGAAAGCTGCTTTCCTGAGTCAGTATGCGTTCGAACATGCAAGTTGATGTCTTTGAGGAAGTTTTCGTCACCTGCAGATCTTCTACGCTCCTTCGAGGACTGTTTGCTGTCATTCTGATGTGTTCCCCTGAATAATATACCTTTACTATATATACAGTAACTAATTCTGAAAATTTAATTAATGACAAAAAATGTTATACGGTATATATCAACCAACACAAAAAAAAATATTCATATACAGCTGATACTTTTTTTATTAACGTACCTGTGAGGCCCAAGGCTATAATGGCCAACACTGCTACGGTTTGACGATCCCCTAGGACTGTTATTAGAGCTGATAGTCTCTAATGGAACGCCCAACATTTCCAGGTGGTCTTCATCTGGAATCTCATTGCTCTTGGAAAATCTCTGGGCTTTTAAACTGTCATTATCCTGAGGCTTGACAACAAACTGCCCCTTTAAAGCCTGTTTTATATCTAAGGAATGGCCGGAACGCAAGGTTGAGCTTTTCGATTCAGTATGGTAATTCCTGTCGGATTTTGTTGATTTGACTGATGGTAACCGATCTAAAGAATGTTCAAATTCTCTAGTAAGTGATTCTATGGTACTTGCAGGACTAGCTAGCTCAGATGATTCAAAGGTAGCACTAGAAGCGGACTTCTAAAATACAAGAAGTAGTGAGTGATCATACATACACACACATCAGAAGCGTAAGAAAAACGTGTATACTGAATTAATGGATAGCATGGAAAAGAGCAAAGTTTTGAAAATCCAGATGGAAAATTCAGAATTCATATGTTTTGCTTGCCTGAACCGAAACTGAATATATGCGCTACAATCCAGATTTTTTATGATTCAGTAATCTGGATAAGTTTATATAAATCCACGATTTTGTTATTATAGTTACAGAAATATTTTGGCATCCTTCGATTATCTGAATATTTTGAAATCATGATAAATCCGGGTAAATTTCAATTTATCCAGATTTTATAAACTATACTGTAACTTAAATACCTAGATACATTTCTGACAATTTCTTTACCGAACAAATTAATTTTTTCTTTTTAATTATTTTCAATTTTGGAAAAATATCGGAAAAAATTATTTAAACACAAATTGTGTAATTTTCTGAGAAAATATTACATAACAATCGTAAAACCTTACTGTTAGTGCTAGAGCCGTTGAGGGTGCTTTATTTTTCTTTTTGCGTCTAGGAGGGGCAATAGGTGCATCTAAATTGGGAGGAACGTGCGAATGTGAGGCACCAAAATTTTTTTGGGAAGTATTAGATGATTTTGTGCTAGCGATGACATCAGGCTCCTGCAGAGGAAGACATGCTTTTTCACTCGGACATTCAGTTTGTGCTGTACCTGTTGAGAGGGTCATCGTACTTGGATATTGTGAGTACTGTTTAGAACTCTGTGTTGACTCGGAATCTAGGGAACTCGAAGACAGGGCAGATATTGACATCGTCTTTCGTCCATAATCGGATAATGCTAATAAATAAATTAGTTTATTTTACATTAAAACACTAGACATATGCTTTTCTTGACCGTTAATATCAATAATACACTTTCGGTCAATTAAATAAATAAGAACAATATTTATTTTTTAACGTTTGGTTTATTACAACCTTCGTCAGAAACAATATGGATAATTTTGGTATTTTTTAGATACTAGTTTACATTTTATAACTGTTGCAGATGAGTATTTATATGTGACTGTTAGGTCTGTTTGACTGGTAGGTCACATATAAACACTCATCTGTAATAGTTATAAAATGTAAACTAGTATTAAAAAAATACTAAAATATTCCATATTTTTTCTGATGATGGTTGTAATAAACCAAAACGTTAAAAAATAGATATTGTTCTTATTTATTTAATTGACCGAAAGTCCAGGATATATCTACATCACTCCTATTATTAAAACACTAGAAAATATACTTATATAATGCAGAATATAAAAAAATAATAACATTCATCTAATATACTTTTTTTATTATTTTTTTTTTGCAAAAAAATACTCTCAAGTAGTTTATTTTAAAATAATTTGTTTCCCAGTATGCACTTTTCTTTACATAATAAAACATAAATTAGTGTATACTTGAGTTACCTAATGCACTCTGCCTATTCCGTGTGTGCGCTGGCTCAACTATAGGTCTTTAAATTTTACTACCTTAAATATTTATTGCCATAGATATAGATAAGTAATTGTACGTACCAATATCTGTAACACCTCCTAATATTCTACCGACCCTACCCAATGAATTAAGACTTTGTAGACTAATCGTATCTTGTTCTATGACACGAAATGGATGTGATGTTCTGCCAGATGCGGCAAACACTCCTTCAACTGAAGAAGTCTGGCTATTTGGAGGAGTGACATTATTAGTTTGACAATCCTCGTCGTCATTTTGAAGCCTTTGTCGCAGCTCTTTAAATTTCTTCCGGCCACCTATTGGTACGGACTTACTCGGAGGCTCGATAAATATATTTGTTTCATCCTCACCAGCTGATCTAAGCGTGCCTTTAGTTTGTTGATTATTTTCGGCTAAGCCTGATATGTTGGGTTCTGAATTGGCACGCTTTGTTAAACTGTCTTTAGATGTTTTTCTGGCTTTCCTGAAAATATTTTAAATTTTGAGGGCTATATCTAGTAGAAGTGAAAAATGCAAAAATCTGTCAAATGTTTTGTTTCTTTGTTTAGATTTGCTGTCAAGTAAATAACTCAAAAAAAGTCTTTTAACCCAAAAATTACGAAAAAATGAATCTATGCGGATTCGTTTAGAGGTAATTAATCGTTTCTTTAATTAATTTTAGCTTTATACCTTGTACCGTGATTGGGTGTATTACTATTATCTTCTGCATCGTAGAATTCGTCGGAGTCACTTTCACTAGACATATTTATTTATCGGTTTACCATATTAAAGAAATGTTTGATTTAGGAACGTCGACATTTGATAATTAAATAAGTTAAATTAAAATTTACGATATATTTTGTAAACGGACTGACTTCTGACAGGCAGCGCCATATCTGTCAAATCAAATCTGCATTTGCCGTCTTTTACCGACCAATCGTTTTAAAGCGATCTGTGATCTTCGTTTTCTGTTCCGTCTCAACTCAACAGAGCGAGAGCGGCAGTACAACTCGAACTAGCTCTCCGCTCAAGGCTGTTTCCTCACCCAAGAGAACCAAATCAACATGGAGGAGCTAGCTGTGGAAGTATGCGGCGAAAACGGAGCCCTTTATAAGGTCTGTACAATTTAAAGTATATTGTTATTCTTTAGAAGATTTAGTGATACTTGAGAACAAACTCTGCAGTTGTGTTTTTTCGATAAAGTGCCCGTGTTAAACGTTATACTTCTCTGGAACTTTTAGAAAATGTGATTCACCAAACGCGGTTCTTTTGACGCCATGACCATTTGACAGGGCGTGAATTTTCCATGTGTCTTGAAAATGTTACTATAAAACATATTCGCGTAATTAAGAACGGTAATACGCTATTTTTTGCTTGCGAAATTTTTAAATGCGTTGCCCGAGTTTATTGTGGAAGGTTATGTTCTCAAAGTATCATATTACAGCTATCTGTGTATTTAGTATCAAAGCTTACAAATTTTTTTCAAACTGAATTTTCATTTCCAGGGCTACATTATAGACGTTTTCGACGATGAAGTTCTCGTACACTTTGAGGATGAGTAAGTCTAAATTAAGTAGGTAATGTTGATCTAGGTAATTTTACAATCTTTTCTTAGGTGGCAGCCAGACTCAAAATTCCACAATTCACAAGTTAGGTTTCCTCCTAAACCAGATCCCAAAGTGGAATTTACAGAAAATATGGAAGTGGAAGTGTATTCACGAGCAAATAACCAGGAGGCATATGGATGGTGGAGTTCGAGGATTAAGGTAGTAACTGTATTTTTTATTGATATCTAAATTGTTGAACACTTTTGTTGTGGATCAAGTTACTACTTAGCCATAATGTTTCGTGACTGGAATACTCGTATTTTTACCATTGATACATGTTTGACGTACAATATTTGTATAAAGTTCTGCATAAATCTTTGGTTTTTAGCAAAATGGCATCTACATACCAGTTAACGTTCGTACAATTAAATCTTGAGGTAACACTTGCATGCAGCATAAACTATTCTAGTGATTTATGTTTTGAAGAATTTTAAGGGTTTTTAAAAATATCAAATTTGTTTTCGTTAAACTAGTTTCAAATCTAACTAAGTGTTATAAGGTGTTCGTTTTATTTGAAATCTTTGTAATTGGGTTAGACAATCTTCCATACTTCACTCTAATGTGTGTTATAAAATAAATATGATTATTGATAACTAGAAGGTCTCGGAGTAAATCGTTTGACGAAATATATGAAATTGGAGGTTGATTAATTTTTGTTTATAAACTACCAACTTAATATAATATATATTTAATCACCCGTTTCACTCAGTTTATATTCACCATTTTTAAAGAAACTGAAAACATTGAGAGCAGAATATTGCGGTTAGAAATATTGTCGACCAATTTCAGTGTGTTATTTTCTTTTATGATAAAAATTAGTGAAATGTTATTGCAGAATCGTTTAGTATTTATTTAAAATACTTCAATTCAATAACATTGAGCAATTTACCAAAAAGTGACATAACCAATTTAGTATAACGCAGAGTTCATATCACGAATCTTGACGTTCATGTCATTAATTTATGTACATTTCAACGCCATACAGAGATTGTCTCGAGTTTATTTTATTGTGCAAGCTCAAAATTGTAGCAAATAACAGAAACATGTGTCTTCTGCGGCTATGACAGCAATGCCGTCCGCTCCCAAATAAAGTAACAGTTAATCGATTTGGAAATTTAAAATGATGATCCTAAATGCCAACATTTGTGATATGAACTACAGTAAAGTCCAGTTATAACGAACCCGAAAAATTTCGTTGCTTCAAAGGTAGTATATTATAAACAAGAGTTCTCTATAACCGGACTCCACTGTATAGAAATTTACAATTTAATAGACCCAAGATTCTGTGTGGCATACACATTGAAAAGTTTACAAACAATAACCATATATACAGGGTGTCTCATAACATAATGGGCAAACTCAATGATCATATTGTTGAAGGCTATTATTTAGAATGTAACAAATTTATTGCAATTTTATCCACTTGAATATTATTGTCTGGCTTTAATACGGAAAGCTGATGGTTAGCACCAGTTTTCTTCCTTTGTTTTTCTTGTTTTAACTAGCACAAATAACCTCTTCTATTGTGCTATCAGCTGATATAAACTGACAGATTACGCATGCGCAAGCCTTGGAGCCAGAGTGGAATTGGTCACCCTAGACTCTGGTTTCAGCAATTTATTTGAAATTTTTATTGAAAAGGTGCTTCGATGTAACAAAGAAATGATTAAAATTCCAACAAAAACTAATGTAAAAAAAAAGTATCTATTTTGAAGGCTTCTTCGTAAAACTGAATAAATTCTTCTCAGTTCTGCATTTATATTTATGTCACGAATGTTATCCACAATGCCTCGAATTCCATAAATTCAACATTATCATCAGTTTAGTCACGTTAAATGTGGTCTGATTATTTGAATGAGGGAGGGCGGGTTCCCGCTTAGGGAAATTGCGAACCACATAGACTAACATTACAACTGTGTTAAGATGTTGATTAAGGTGGTCTGAGGAAGGTCTTCATGAGCCCCACCGTGGATCCGTTCGTCCTAGGAGGACTACATGTCGTAAAAAATATCATCTGAGAGGTTTTCCATGACACAAATATGGGAAATGGTTGAATTGAAGCTTTAGAACAAAGAATATCTATGGTGTCTGTAATGTATATGAACGAATACGATCTTTTGGGCTTTGTTCCTACCGACCATTTTTATGCCCATCTCTCACTGATCGAACATGCCAGGGATATATGATCGGTACAAGACTGGGCAATTTACCCCACTCCCCAGGCAATGTCAATAATCTTCAGCCTTCTATACAAGAAACTTGAAATGATATACGCTAAGATGACATCAATCATCTGATACAAAAGTAAATGAACGCATACAAATTCATGGTGGAGCAACTCATTTCATTATCAAATATATTTTTTTATTTATTATTGTTTCTTATTGAAAATTTCTTGTTATATTGATGTGCCTTTTCTGTAAAAATTTCAAATAAATTACTTAACTTATACTAAGTGTTGCGGTATTTATCCAGATTAGTATATTTTATGCCAAGTTCAAGTAAACGTCAATAACTTTTTGAGGGATAATGATTTGAATATCTATTGTAACGTTTTATCTACTTAAATATTTTATCTTGTTATTTGTGAAGGACGAAATTGTATATTTTGATGAGTAATAAATAAAAATTATCAGTTCCTCATATAGATAAAATGTTAATTTATTAAAATTTGGTTTGTTTTTATTTACCAATTTGCACAATTAATGCTATTAAGTATATACGCTTTTTTTCCTGCAGTAAGAAAATGTTTTTGTGGAACTATGATACGGGATGTTATTCAGTATTCTTTTCCACATATTTTAAGGGCCTGTTTAGACTGTTTTTTCGACTGGTTTGAAAAATATCTTTTATGCATATGTTGCACTTGTAGCTAAAATCGAAATGTCTTCGAGGCATAGGAGTTTCAAGAAAGTACAACAAAGAAAGCTGTGTTGATGGCGTTATATGCTTATCGATTAATAGATATAATTTTCACACAACTAGTATATTATTCAAAATACATAAAGTAAATGTAATGTGTGGATTTATTCCACATGATCTAAAAGGGAATCGTACTGTAGAACTCAAAGAGAAGACTTGACACAGCTACGGACAGCTGTTTCAGAATTGATGTTCCTCATCAGTGTAATGTAACTTAAGAAACGGTGTGAGATATATTGGGAACAACAATTATTGCTTAAAGTGTGCCCTGCTGAGAAGGAACGGTGATTCTGAAATACCTGTGTCTATAGCTGCTTTGTGATTATTTTTGAGATATTTTTCAAAATAAATTTTAAATGGTACTATTCAAATTGAAACGTTCTAATTTTTCGCATCTTCGCTCTATTAATGACGTAATATCTATTGATTTCATTCATAAAACTGAAAATGAAGTGTCGATTTATGATTGCTTGCCTTGAGGTTGCAATCTATATTATTAATATCAAATTTTAATTCCATTTTGTTGTATCTCGTACCTAAAATATCAAATTATCTTCTGTGAATAGTTGTGAAAATACAAAAAAAAATCATTGTTGTCCATTTCTTAAAATTCTAACAAGAATACATAAAATTGCATCAGCAAGGAATTATCGGAAATTACCGATAATTAAATTATATCATATTTCATTTTCATAATATTTGTTTATTATTAATGTGATTATTTGTTTGGGTGATTTATGGTTCTAGTTAATGTTTACGTTACTGTAATCAAAAGTCACTTTAGTATTATTTGCTCAGCAGTTTATAAAATCGTTTGAAATAGGGGTCCTATAGCAAATCAAATAAAAATGCAAATTTGATAAATTTTGATAATTTGGGTTTGATTGATTATGGAAATCCTAAAATATTAACTAATTTTGGACGCTTGTTCCCTTTTAGAATCATAGGAAACTAAATATGTTTCAAAAACAATATCACCAGTGGCAAGACATGAAAATCTGGGGCAAACGCCTTTACATAGTCTACATTTAAATTTCTTGTTTTCTTATACAGGTTGTTAATTAAGTACGTGGACAAACTTTGAACGGTAATTCCTTGCATGATTTTCGTATAAACATATCCTAAACGTCTAGGTTTTTGAGATACATGGTGATTTTTATTATTATTTTTTAATTATACAGTTTTAAGGACAATTAATTAAAATTCAGCATGTATAATACTTTGAACAGTACCCATGAAAAGTTATTATTCTTTGAAACAATCTACAGTAGTAGATGAGTAACTCCTGGAAATAAACGGAGTGATATTGTTTTTCAAGGCCTATTATGTTATTTGTATAAGAATTATTCTTATTATTTGACTACCATGTACTACTTTACTGTTGCCTTTGTTAAATTTTTCTTTAGATTACGGTAATTGCATAAACCAAGCTCAGGATACGATACTATATAGAGAAGTAGACTATCTATAATTTACCATCTATCCAATATTTAATGTTAACAAATTCAAAAATAGGTCGAAAACTTGCCCAAAAAAAAAAAGTTGTTGAAATTCCTCGGTAATCCAGTAAGAATAATTATGGAAAATAAGGAAAAGGGGATAAAGGATGTAATCCTACTTTTTCAACACAATACCAAACAACTATTAACCACAACACAAACAATACAGGGTGGGGCAATAGTGCGTCTGACTTCGATATGTCGAGTTCTATGATAGCTAGAAACTTGATTTAAAAAAGTCTATAACCGGAAATCATTTTCGAATATACAGGGTGAGCCAAGACGATTCTACAGAGTCAAGTAACATTTTATTAAATAGAATGCCATGTATATCAGAAAAATTTTTGAAACCTCTTTGTGGCCTCCTTTCACTCCTGTATTATTATTGACTCTCTCCCAACCACTTGGATGTAATGATTTTTTTTGTTGAAATTATGCTATTTACACGTGTATATTAAAAAAATCACTAGTCACAATATGTTAGTACCAGTTATGAGACATCTGTGTGATGACACACAGCCATTTTCCCTTCCTAAAAGTATAGTATACAGGGTGGCCAAAAATAGTTTTTAAATCTACAACTATTTAAACTGAATTTTCTCAATATTTTCAAATAGAACACCCTGTATATTTTTGGACGATATGATGTAGAATTGAAAAACGAACATTTTTTGTACGTACATCCATATTTGTAACCATTTTCGATTTATTGAACAATAACTACAAAATTCAGCAATAAAAATAAAAACAAAATTTTCATGTAATTCAAGAGAAGATATTATAAAAAGTGCTCCACGTTGCCCATTTTGATTGACACATTTCTATACGTCTTTAGAATGAGGTTTCTACTGTTCATAAAATTGCCAGTGATACTTCTAGAAGCATTTATTATCGTTTCCTTCAAATTTTAGATTGGTGTTGGTGTGATGTTTTTATGGGCATCATGTAACATGCTTATTATTAAAGCTGCAAATCGTTTCTGTGTGTCATGGTCGTAGAGTACAGATGTACTTACTGTCGCCGGCATTCACCTTGACCGCGATACTCTTTCTCCAGTCCAGTTTATTATTAGCTTTCGAGTTGTGTACACGTTAAGTCACTTGGGCGTATTGCATATTGTTTTTGTGTTTTTGTTTTATTTGTTATACTGCATTGTTGATATTAATTTAATAATAAAGCATGGCAGACGTACGCAGGGGTAGAAAACGGCCATTTGCTGACAAAGTGAATAAATTCATAGGTGAATTTCCGAATTTATTCTATAATGGTGCTAAAATAATTTGTAAAGTGTGCGAGAAAGATTTGATGTGTTGGGATAAGCGTGATTGTGGACTTCACGTAAATAGTGTACACCATAAAAATAAAAAAAATGGCGTGCCTTCGGCAACACAGTTTATGTTTGATTTACTATTAATGCCTAGGTGAAGTTACCAAGTCGCACAACGTTATATAACTATTTACCAACTGTACACGTAAATAAGATGAAATGTGAATTAAAACATACACGGCTGTGGTTATCTGTTGATGAGACAACAGATTGTAAAAACAAATTATATTTTAAGTGTTATAGTACGAGAACTGGACCCTCTTAAACCGACAGTTCCACTGTTACTAGCTAGCAAAATACTAAGTCAGTGTACTAGCAAAACAATTACCAGGGTGGTGCTGGAGACGTTAGAAAAATTTGAACTGTCAAAAAGTCAAGTATTGATGTTTGTGACTGATGGCGCCGTGACAATGCGTTTGGTAGGCCGTTCTTTGCAAGAACAAGGTTGTACGTTTATACATGTTACGTGTAAAGTGCATGCTTTACATCTTCTGGCAGAAACTAATCGAAAAGGTTTTCCAGAGGTGGATGCATTAATAGCAAGTACAAAAAAAAGTGTTTCTTAAATCTCCTAAACGTCTCCGTGCACTTAATGGCAAGTGTCCCGGTATTCCTGAACCACCACAGCCGATTATTACATGTTGGGCAACATGGTTGCAGGCAGCTTTTTATTATGCTGAATATTTCCAACAAATAAAAGCTGTGATACTACAATTCAATCCAGATGAGGCTACAGCTATTAAGGAAAGCCAGACAAAATTCGAAGATATTTCCGTTGAAACAGCTTTAAAAAATATTGCGAAGAACTATAAACCATTACATGAAAGCATACAAAAATTAGAAAACAGTGCGTTGTCGTTAGCGGAGTCACTGCAAATAGTGGACGAAGTATATCTACTGCTACACGGTATAGGTGATGCAACAAATGAGCGCGTTAAAGAAAAGTTCGCAAGTGTGTTAAATAAAGACCAAATTAAGACAAATATGTGATGGTGCAGCCCCAGATCCGTTAAATGCGTTCAAAGACTATTTTATGTATGCGTGTATTACATCAGTAGATGTCGAACGGTCGTTATCAAAATATAAGAATATATTTTCACCAAAGCGAACATCACTCATGGAGACAACCATAGAAACATATTGATGCTGCAAAATGGCTACACATCTTCTCCAGTTTGTGATAAGTGTTAAGCAAGTTAGTTCATCAAGCTAGTTAAGAGGGTAAATTTTACACATTGTTATAAATTGTAACAGTTTATTGTTTCTCGTATTAGTTAATTTCGCGTACGCCACTGTCCCACGGAACATTTTTGACAGCCCTACTCATTATAATACCTTCTCTTGAATTATTTAAAAAAAAAAAACAAATTTTTAATTTTTATTGCTGAATTTTGCAGTTATTGTTCAATATATTGAAAAAGGTAACAAATAGCCATAGGAATGTACGTACAAAAATTGTTCGCTTTTCAATCCTACATCACATCGTCCAAAAATATACAGGGTGTTCCATTTGAAAAAGTCGAGAAAATCAGTTCAAAAATTTTGTAAATTTAAAAATCCTTTTTGGCCACCCTGTGTACCTTTAAGAAGTGAAAATGGCTGAGTGTCATCACATAGATGTCTCATAACTGGTACTAACATATTTTTTTCTTAAAATTGATAATTGTGACTAGTGATTTTTTTAATATACATTGTAAATGGTATAATTTCAACAAAAAAAAGTCATTACATCCATGTGGTTGGGAGAGAGTCGATAACAATACAGGAGTGAAAGATGGCCACAAAGAGGTTTCAAAAAATGTTTTAAGACAATAAATATAGCAACTTTAGTAATAAATCTGTGATTATTCAATATTTTTTTCATGAAATTTCGAATTTACTCATTTGAGAGGTTACTGAATCCAGCGGTGTAGTTAGAATTTCAATAAAAAAATCGCAAACTAAATTTGTTAAGTTTTGACATTGAAAAGAAATCATAATAGGTCTTGAAAATTGAATCCAATCTCTAAATTTTTGTCAGAAAGTAAAGCCTTTGATGATTTATCTTTAAAATCGGATAATAAACATTTTTTACAGGGACGTTTCCATTCAAAGTGGATCACACTGTGTAACACTCGTGTGCATGAAATAACTATTTGTGTATTAAGAGCGCAAAGTGATATATTGTCGCTCTGAGCGAGAAGTTTGACGCGCGACGCGTAGCGGAACGCGGCTATCGAGAGAGCGGCAGTGTCACTTTGCGCTCGAATTACACACAGGATTTTTTCTACAACCAGTGTTTTTATAAAAATGTTTGGTAAAAATTAATTATTGATAACCTCAAATTTGACAGTTCAGATTTCAAAATGTGAGCATCAATTTGCGTTACACATGTTTTTGTAGAAATGTTTCGGGCGGAGTGCACGAAATTTCACTAATTTCATCGTTTTCCATTGAATTTTCACATTTTTATTGTACGAGAACGATCTTAAAATCACGCGCTGGTCACAAAATTGTCAAATGCCCTCAATGCTTACTTTTGTGTCAAGGCGCAGGTACAGTAGACGTTTCTTTATTATAGTTTCCATGGTAACTAAGCGTTTACTTTAGAGCGACAAAGTAAAAAAAACGCTCGCTCCTCGGAAAAGTGCAACAAGTTGTACTTCTCGCTCGGTTGTAGAAAAATACATTTGCAATCTATCTTTAAAAAGAAGACAATAAAATCTAAATGAATATAAACAATAATAAACATGAGTTTAATCATTTTAATCAAAACTTACACTTTTAAAAAAATTTGTTATTCGTTATTACGACAACCTTGGGAAAATAACAATTTTTTTGAGCCTACTATGATTTTCATTTAAAAAAAAAAAAAGTGGAATTGGGTGCATAAATGAAAATCTACGACTCGTATATTATTTCGAAATTTTACTCTACGTAAAAAAGTGCCCTTAGAAACTTGTTTCCGTTTGAAAGAAAATAAAAAAATAAAAAAGTTAAAGGACCTACCCAAAATTCAAAAAAAGTTAGTATTGGCCTATATCTCGAAAGCGGTAAGAGATATCAAAGTGAATTTTGGATCATTTATTTGGGACACCCTATACATTTCAACGAAAACATTTGATTTTGAACAGATTGTATTTTTTAGCAACATAAAGTCTGACTGGCTTCAATTCAAACGATTTTTTTTGTTGTAATTTTTGCAGATGATGAAGGGCGACTTTTACGTACTGGAGTACATGGGCTGGGACACGACTTACAGAGAAATAGTTAGTAACGATCGGCTAAGAGTGAAAAATAACAACCCGCCTATTGAACGAAGCATGTTCCACAAATTTGAAATCGAAGTTCCTGAAGATGTTCGTGAATAGTAAGTCTATTTGCTAACAAGTAATAAGTTCCAGTGAATTTTAACTTATTCGTTTGTTTTTCCGTAGCGCCAAGATAGAAAATGCTCACAAGGAATTCCAAAAAGGCTATCGGTGCCGGTTACATTAGTTACAATGCCGAGAAATGCGTTCTCGTAGTAATTTCTAGGTGCGAAACGAGTCGTAGGCGTGCAGCCCTCCTGCAAGACATGCATTTCAGAAGTCTCTCACAAAAAGTGCTCTTATTGAAACGTACCGAAGAGGCGGCACGACAACTGGAAAGTACCAAACTGGCAACTATAGGAGGGTGAGTATACATTTTTAAAAACACAGGTTTTTATGGGCAATGTTATTTTCAAAATGGGAAAGGTCATTCAATTTATTTCGTTACATGGTAGATGAACAAGAAAAACACATGAAATTATTAGGCCAGGCGACAGGTCGAAAAAAAGCCTCAATAAGGAAATAATTAGTGGAAAGCTGGAAATTGCTTTAATCGCTTTATTTGGACCCAGATATTACTCTCCCAAGTTTTCCCCCTCGAGCGAAGGGCGTTGGCCCTTCTGGCCCTAAGAAGGTACCATTTTTCGGTTTTTTACAAATATCTCCCAAACCATCAACTTCATCAACAAAATACCTATTATAAAAAATAATCTAGAGTAAATTTGCTACAAAAATGTTCTTTACCGTTTGTCTCTAAAGTGAACCGTTACGATGCTACGACCATTCAAAGTGGAACCCTTTTTGATTCTTGCGGAAAAGTTATCGAAATCATATGCCATATCAAAGTTTCTACATGTTATAAATATTTGTCAGCATTCCAGGTGCACAAGCTGTTAACTTGTTACAAGTATAACAGCTTTTCAATGTAAACAGCTGTGGCAAAGTACCTACGATTAGGGGATTAGTACCTACGATTGGGGAACATCACTTGCAGCATCGTCAAAAAATGAATCGGATAGAGGATAGGTTTCTGTATCATAGATCGTGGATCTTATATCTTCCCTTATTATGTCTGCTGCGGCTTTTACAATTCTTAGACGCTCCTCCTGATCATCGATCTTTCGACAATGGTACCAATTTTCCGTGAGTATTTTGTAGCCTGTGTCGCGAAAACAAATCACCGATTCATTGTTTTTTCTTGCTGTGACAATGATATCAGCACCATATTGTTTTTCAACGTTTTCTCATTAGGAATATAGCCCTCAAAATCTTCGAATATCTCTTTGAATGTGAATTGACATTCTTCTCGATTTCGTTCCATATAAGAGCAAGCGTACTCGAAAGCAGCAGTGATGCTTCGGGCCGACCAGGTGGCCTTGTCGATGTGGAAGAACTCTTGAAGAATGTTATCGCGCAAGAGCCGTGATATCGGTCCGTTGTTGCCCTTTCCCAGGATTTTATTGCCGCGGCAATATTTTTGTCTTTGGTATACGATTTTTGGCACTTAACATGAACCGTAACATTCTGCAATCCTTGTAATTGCACATGTCTATTATCACGTCTTTTCACACTACTTTCACGTAAGGTTCTTAATCCTCTCTCCTTCACTATAATAGTGTCTCCATCTTCTAAACCTTTTTCACAAATAAAACAAACGGTTGGATTACCAGCCGCGGCCATTGCCGCACTTTCTCAAACTACAATCTTGATTGATTATTTTGTCCGTAAACACGTATACACTCAACCAGATCGTTCATGACACTGCTGTGGTATGGGAGCAGCGTTGCCAGCTGTATGGGAGGCCGAGCGCGGCAAGCCAGCTGCATCTGCAGGTGTTACTATCCCCACATACACAGTGTTGCCAGCGCCCTCGGTGAGAAAGTAATGAAGTCTACTTGTAAAATGTACTGAATCTGAACTGAATGTACTTATAACATGTAGAAACTTTGATATGGCATATGATTTCGATAACTTTTCCGCAAGAATCAAAAAGGGTTCCACTTTGAATGGTCGTAGCATCGTAACGGTTCACTTTAGAGACAAACGGTAAAGAACATTTTTGTATCAAATTTACTCTAGATTATTTTCTATAATAGGTATTTTGTTGGAAAAGTTGATGGTTTGGGAGGTATTTGCAAAAAACCGAAAAATGGTACCTTCTTAGGGCCAGAAGGGCCAACGCCGACTTCGCTCGAGGGGGGAAAACTTGGGAGAGTAATATCTGGGTCCAAATAAAGCGATTAAAGCAATTTCCAGCTTTCCACTAATTATTTCCTTATTGAACTACCTGTCGCCTGGCCTATATAGAGGAATTATCGTAAAGTATTCAATTTCATGAAGAAAGGTAACAAGTTTAGGTCATATTTTCTATTAATTTCCTAGCACAGTTGTCATTTTGACAGTTTTATAATTAAATGGATTCGAAAAAATCGTGTCGAACATTCCACGGTTATCGTAGTTTTGCAATGTACGCACATTCAAATGTGTTTATTATTATAATTATCGTTACTATACATTGGAGGTTTTAGTATTCTCACAAGTCGACCTACGTTCATATTATTTTTCCACAGAAATTAAGCAAAATGATATATTAATTACAATATAAATATCTTAATACGTTGTTACTTGAGCGGCACGTGGCGACCCTTTTTTTTGCGTTTACGGAAGGTTAGTTACATGCGGAGACCCTACTTCAAGAACCTATTAATTTAGTTCCTTATTACGAAATCGTGATATATTCAGTTGTAACTTTGAAACATTAGTTTTTATCTGTATTTAAACTGTAATTTTCAACTAGTTGCTCATAAAGATAGCATTCTCGGTAGTGACGGTTTGTATAATTTTTTTGTTATTTACTAACAATATGTATAATTGCGCGACGCTATTTGTAAATTATAAAAGTAAATCGGGAAAAATGTGAATAATACAAGTATGAACAAACAACACCAAGGTGAGATATATTAGATGTGTGCATGTCGATACTCACACTTACAAAATATAGATCCCTAACCGACCTGTCTTTTCGTCGGGAATACCAAATCCTCCTAGGTATACTAATGAAGATAAACATTGAAGTGACACCAGTACACGTTTTAGTAGTATACTAGAATTTTTAAATTTTATAAAGGTGGAAGTTGTAATTTATAGGTGTTACGTATTGCTGTCATTTTGAACTGTTATTTGAGGAATATACATTAAAATGTCTTTAAATTCAGCTCTTATAATAATATAAATGATAGTTATATTATTTAGGCTATATTGGGTTAGGATTTCCGACAAGAGGTGACACCAGTGCCCTTGTTTTAGTAAAGCGTACTAGATTTCTTTTATATTAGAAAGGGGGAAGTTGTAACTTATAAATGTTACGTATTGCAATCTTTTCGAACTGTTAGTTAGGGAAAATGTTTTTAAATGTTGGAGGTTAGGATTTGCGACAATGTGTTGTTACTTAAAGGTTTTTTTATATATTTCTCTGGCCTACCTTATTACTGCAGTTACCAATCCTGTTTTACTTCGTTTGGACCCCTGAAAGATGTTGCACACGTCACAATTGAATGGTCCCTAAATAACTGCCTAAAGAGTACGTTTATGCCGGGTGGCCTTAAATTTTTTTCTCTTTCAGCAGCAAATATAAACCCGCATACCAACGGGTGTCAAATTTTTATACGGGGCGGGCCGGCAGGTGAGAATGAACCCGCATGTCTTAGTTGGTAAAATAATCCTGGCTCATTCTGGCGTCGTCATGTACCGATGGCAAATTTAGAGACCATTCAACAGTTGCATTGTGGCATGTTTTGTGTAACAAATAAATTGATATTTGTATATATTTTTTTGCATGTTTGCTATGAAATAATATCGAGCCAGGTGTTTGCTTTAATAATGTGTGGAGAAATGTGTAACCTGATTAGATTAGAGATTTTTTAGATAAGTTATGTAATCATATGTGCATGGCGTACATGAACTTGGTAATGGTAGTTATTTGCACATTGCAACACTGATATGCGAGCTGATATGACAGAACAAACATAAACTAATCAAAATTACTAGTACTTTTTACACATGCTATGTTGCATGAGTTGTAAGTGTGACCTGCATAACTAGGCCAATCAAATCAAGGTAGATTTTATATAAATAAAAGTTCAGTTTAGTTATCATCAGTAGACACTGGATAATTTCCGTGAGACCCTTCAATTTACCTACAAACGTCGCAGTGTGTAGACGGCGCGAGGATAAAGTAATATATAGTAATTAAGTTGTGGTAAATGCTTCGTATAATATTGATGTTAAAGGTGAAAATATTTTACGGCTTGTATTAGACGCAGCGGCACCCACTGTGTCCCAGGATAGATGTAACAAGTGGTATAATGAACAAACAATATTCGAATGTTGGAATGGCACTTCGGAAATTTCATGTTGGTGTAAAACTATGATATATAAAAAATGAGTTGAATTGGTATACAGGGTGTTTTATAAGTTAATTTATAAAAATCGTCACTAATAAACTTCATTTTTCAATATATGAAAAAAAAATCATTAAAAAAAGTTGTTTAGAATGCAGTTTGCGCCTACTTACCAAAGTTTAGGAATATAAATTTACTTTATTGGAACTATCTTTTTTTTTTCAAAAGTAATTTTTTTTGTTGTAAATAAGATAAACGTTAAGAACAATACTTACTAATTTATTTTAGAAAAGATTTGCTGAAGTGAATTTGTATTTCTGAAATTTAATAAGGAGGAACAAATTGCATTGTAAAACTTTAATGTAATTTTTCCATATCTTAAAAACTAAAAATTTATTATTGACGATTTTTATAAATTGACTTAAAACACCGATCAACTAATTTTTGATATCTTAGTTTTACATCAAGTAGGATTGAATTCCCAAGTGCCATTTCGATATTCTACAAATTGTTGTCCATTACACCTATTGTTACATCTATCCTGTGACGCACACAGAGTATGTGTAAATATGCCATGCCTTTACGATCCACATGCCCCAATATGATTCATGTTACTTGAACAGTACAGTTTGTTTCATGAAATGTTAAGACACGAGTTATTTATATGTGCCGGCCCTGCACACACGGAAATTGTCCGGTGTCTAGTTATCAGTAAAAAAATTGCAATTATTAACTTTTGACGTTGTTACCGGATTTTGAATATATTGTTTTACTTTGGTAGTTTTCTGTTATTATATGTTATGTTTACGTTGACTTCACCATAATTCAAAACTATGTGAAATGTTCGACGTTTTCAGAAGTGGGATAAGAGATGTATTTGGTTTGTTTCAGATATTCAGATGAATTCATTGTTAGGGAAGATTTAATGGGTCTGGCGATTGGAGCTCACGGTGCCAACATTCAGCAAGCTAGAAAGGTAGATGGTATAACAAATATTGAATTAGAGGAAAACTCGTGCACATTCAAAATTTATGGTGAGACTGATGAGGCTGTGAAGAAGGCAAGGTCAATGTTAGAATATAGCGAGGAGTCCCTTCAAGTACCCAGGGCCCTAGTAGGAAAAGTAATTGGAAAAAATGGTAGAATCATCCAGGAAATTGTTGATAAGAGTGGGGTGGTGAGTAGGGTACATATTTCTCTAATTTGACTAAATATTTAATCTTATGTGTGTTTTATTAGGTTCGGGTTAAAATCGAGGGCGATAACGAGCCGCAGCCAACAATACCACATGAAGAGGGTCAGGTACCTTTTGTTTTCGTGGGCACTGTAGAGAGTATATCGAATGCTAAAGTACTTTTACAGTATCACTTAGCACATCTTAAGGTAGGTAACGTTTGGAAAACACTTATTTCTTTAATATGGTGAGAAATTTGACTCGAGGCATGGAATTGTGGTGGAGATTTATTGGTCTGTTTTGGTGTTTACAAATTATCATATATTTAGAAATTATAACATTGTGGTGTATATTATTATTAAGATGTCAGAGACATCAGAAGGGAAAAAATACGACATGCCAGAAATTAACTCGATACTCGTCCTGGCAAAGTATAAAATGTATTTTTTGTTCGCAGCTGTACATAATAATGGAAATATTAATGATTTTTTTCACAATTTTTGCTTCATTTTAATCTCCAGGTTGGTATATTTTAAGACTCGTGTGTAAAGCTGCAAATCGTTTCTATGTATCATGGTCGTAGATTACAGATGTACATACTGTCGCCGGCATTCACCGCGAAACTTTCTTCAATCCAGTCTATTATTAGTTTTCGAGTTGTGTACACGTTGTCACTTGGGCGTATTGCATATTGTTTTTGTGTTTTTATTTTATGTGTTGTACTGTATTGTTGATATTAATTTAATAATAAAGCATGGCAGACGTACGCAGGAGTAGAAAACGGCCATTTGCTGACAAAGTGAATAAAGTCATAGGTGAATTCCCGGATTTATTCTATGATGGTGCTAAAATAATTTGTCAAGTGTGCGAGAAAGATTTGATGTGCGTGATTGTGGACTTCACGTAAATAGTGTACATCATAAAAATAATAAAATGGCGTGCCTTCGACAACACAGTTTATGTTTGATTTACTATTAATGCTGTCGCACAACGTTATGTAACTATCTACCAACTGTACACGTAGACATGGTAAACAAGATGAAATGTGAATTAAAAAATACACGGCTGTGGTTATCTGTTGATGAGACAACATATTGTAAAAAAAATCTATTTTAAATGTTATAGTACGAATACTGAACCCTTTTAAACCGACAGTTCCACTGTTACTAGCTAACAAAAGACTAAGTCAGTGTACTAGCGAAACAATTACCAGGGTGGTGCTGGAGACATTAGAAAAATTTGAACTGTCAAAAAGTCGAGTGTTGATGTTTGTGACTGATGGCGCCGTGACAATGCGTTCGGTAGGCCGTTCTTTGCAAGAACAAGGTTGTACGTTTATACATGTTATGTGTAAAGTGCATGCTTTACATCTTGTGGCAGAAACTATTCGAAAAGGTTTTCCAGAGGTGGATGCAGTAATAGCAAGTACAAAAAAAAGTGTTTCTTAAATCTCCTAAACGTCTCCGTGCATTTCATAGCAAGTGTCCCGGTATTCCTGAACCACCACAGCCGATTCTTAGACGTTGAGGAACATGGTTGCAGGCAGCTTTTTATTATGCTGAATATTTCCAACAAATAAAAGCTGTGATACTACAATTCAATCCAGATGAGGCTGCAGCTATTAAGGAAAGCCAGACAAAATTTGAAGATATTTCTGTTGAAACAGCTTTAAAAAATATTGCGGAGAACTACAAACCATTACATGAAAGCATAAAAAAATTAGAAAACAGTGCGTTGTCGTTAGCGGAGTCACTGCAAATAGTGGACGAAGTAAATCTACTGCTACACGCTATAGGTGACACAACAAATGAGCGCATTAAAGAATAGTTTGCAAGTGTGTTAAATAAAGACAGCGGTTTTACCAAATTAAGACAAATATGTGATGGTGCAGCCCCAGATCCGTTAAGTGCGTTCAAAGACTATTTTACGTATGCCTGTATTACATCAGTAGATGTTGAACGGTCGTTTTCAAAATATAAGAATTTATTTTCACCAAAGCGAACACCATTCATCGAGACAACCATAGAAACATACCTGATGCTGCAAAATGGCTACACATCTTCTCCAGTTTGTGATAAGCAAGGTAGTTCATCAAGCTAGTTAAGCGGGTAAGTTTTACATACACTGTTATAAATAGTAACAGTTTATTGTTTCTCGTATTAGTTAATTTTGCATACGCCACTGTCCCACGGAACATTTTTGACAGTCCTACTCGTGTATTTAATGTATAATTTGAGTCTGGCGAGAAATTTTTTGCAATAGGCTATTTGACATCTTTATAAGTTGTCTTAAAATGTTCATAAACGTAGTATTACTCCACAGAAATTTTTATTTCACTTAAATGAAATTACTTTATAGAATAAAATAGCATTCAAAATTTTAAGTATATTAATTGGCGCTACCTACTGTGACGTCATTCTTGTAGTAAACAAACAAGCTCAAGTAATGTTCAGTATCTTTTTTTTTTTTTATTAAATAAGTTCCCATCGTTATACGTGGTGTTTGGTGCCGAGCTGCAAGAGTACAAGTGTAAAGCACCACAAAAGTTGTTTATAAAACTGCCAAATGATATTAAAATGAGAAAGACTTTGTTACAACTTGCTAGGAGAGACCCAAAATTGTTGAGTAAAAAGTATACTGTATTTTTGTGAGGATCACTTTGATATAAGTACTATTTTGTCTTGTACTTTCAGTAGCTTTGAACTTTCCAACTAATGTAAACAAGTGAAGTCTTTTACATATCTGTCGTGTTTGTAATTTTGAGGTTATGTTGAAGATTGTCTAATAAATGTTCTAATTACCTAAATACGTTATACCCAATTTTATACACATATGTAAGTACCTGGTTAGCTTTAAAGTTAGAAGTAAACAAATATTATATACACACATTACACAGATGTTTTAATGTTCCTAAATTCGGCAGAACAGAAATGGGGATTAGTCACAACTAATTTAGCCACCATTATTGTGTCAAGTCTTGGCAAATTCGTTTTATCCGCTTTTAAAAAACCGCGTTCCATGATTAATTATTATGAACTTGAAAGAAAAACACGAAAATAGTCCAAATATTCACAAAGTAGCCACGATAAGATAACCGTAGGTTTTTCTTACTACAAGAGTGACGTCACACTTAAAACTGTCATGGCGGGTAACGTTTTGTGAAAATAATTTATTTTTCATAGTGTCAAACACCCTATTACTGGACCAATTTTCTGTTAAGATGCATTTCTTTATTACATTTTCCATAATACCCACCTTTAAAAACTGTGTTTGAAATGAAAAACGTATGTAGTGAACAAAATCATAATACGACCTTGAAATATTACTCGATAATTTTTTGGAACATTAACACTAATTTCTTGTGATATTTCTTTGTTTTTTTCTTGTGATTTGTAACCATTTTTTTTATTTTAATTGATAACATGTTTTTATTTTTATATAATTTTGTCAGATTAATGTTGGAATTGCTGTACTGGGTGATTCAGAAATAAACCGATGAAAAAAACCCTAATAGAGCTCTATATAGTAATATACTAGCAACTTTCCAAAAATAAAAAAAAAAAATCGGTACGTTAGATTTTGAGAACAACTTCGTAAAGATTGAAGGGTAAAAACCATATCCACCTATAGCTATGGTTTATTAAAACGAATTTTTGTATAATTTAACTGACTCAGATCAATGACAAAACCTTTTTATACAGCAAAAAGTCTGATCTGTGTAATTCTGTGATTGCATAATTAGGTGTATTTCTTCGCAGTGATCGATACATTGTTGATATACTGATTTCTTGGTCTTGTATTGATAATAATAATAATAATAAAATTATTTTATTGGTTTCACCAAAAGGCCATCGACCGAGGTCCTTCAGCCTGTTACAACTGTTTAAAATAATTTTCATACCATTTCATTTCATTACAGTATAAATATCTGTATTAAAAAAAAAAAAAAAATCATAGTATATTATTCAATGCGATGATGTGTTCCCATAGAGTTAGCTCTGGAAATTTTCTTCTGCTAGATAATTCTTGTTCTCTTGTTTTGCAAAGGGGTTGTATTATTTCTGTTATTTATTTCTTTAGCAAATTTTGTGGTTAGGTATTGTAATCTTTGGTTGATTGGTGTTATTTGCGTGCGTAATCTCATAGAGAACGTTGTTGGGAGGGTTATGGAGAGGATTTCTGGGGTGTATGATTTTGGTAATGGATCGCGATGTTGATGTTTCTGCTATTTCTAGGCTTTTTATGACTGGTCTTCTTGTATTAAGGTATAGTGGATGGCTTTTTATATTATAATTTTTAGTTTTCAATTTAAGTGTGCCATGACGGTTCCAATTTATTCTAAATGACCCGTGTAATGCTAGAAAAATCGAAATCCCGTTAAAAATACTAAATTACCTACGTGATTTATGAGCAAGTAAAGTTCATCAAAATGGTTTTTGGGACAAAACCCAATTTTTTAAAATGGAACCATATTGGTACCGTGGTATCATTTATTATTACTATTAATAAGGAATTTATTCATATGTCATATTAAAATGTGCGATAAATACAAACAAAATTAAAGCTAAAAGAAAATATAGTTCTGTTCTAATTAAATGTTAAGTAACTAACTGAGCTGGCTTTGAAAACAATGAAATATTTAGCTTGTCAAACATTTGTTGGTTTACTGGTGTTTTTATTGTGTCTTTAAAAATTGTTTAAGATTCTTATTAATTGTGTTCAAAATGCCGCTGTTCAAAATGCCGCAAATTTATACAAGAGATGAAAAAGTGGACATGTTAATTATTTATGGGGAATGTAGAAAAAATGCCGTTGCCGCTAGACACCTAAAGGTATAAATACCGAACGATATCCTGATAGACAATGTCCAACGAGAAATTATTTTAATCGTCTTGAAAATCAATTCCGAAATGAGCCCAACAATGATCCTGAAGAAAATTTCATTCTTGACGAAAGAACGGAAATTAATGTATTGGCTCGAGTAGAAGTTGATAAGACTGTTTCTTTAAGGCAAATTGGGTTTGAATTCAGTAAGACGAATTTTGCACAAATACCACTATAAATCTTTTAAATACCAATTGCACTAGCACTTGTACAAAAATGATTACGAACATAGGATGAAATATTCCAATTGGATTTTACAGAATAACGTGCAGCCAAACAATAATTTTTTGGGAATGATTTTATTTGCGGACGAGTCTAGGTTTACAAACTTTGGATTATTTAACCGACAAAATTACAAAATATTGGTCACAAGAAAATCAAAATTTATTACGGGAGGGTAACTCAAGTGCGGTTCGGTTTCAGTGTTTGGCTTGGAATAATCTGTAGTAGAATCATTGGGTCAATAATATTTGAAGGACCCTGACTGGTGCCAGATACTTGAGATTTCTGCAGAATGAAATTGAGGACGGTTTAGCTGAATTACCTTTCCATTTACGACAGGGAATGTATTTCCAACAATAGTAATTGATTACCTTCAACGGAGATTCGGAGAAAACGTAATTTCGACGAATGGTCCTGTGAGATGGCCTCCAAGGTCATCTAATTTGACACCCCTTGATTTCTTTGTTTGGGGTCATTTAAAAAATATTGTCTATGCAACCGCCGTTACAACCCGTGACGACCTTGAGCTGAGACGAGCAATTAATAACATAACGGCTCAGCAATTGGCGAACGTTCTTCGAGAAACAGCTAAGCGACTTCAGAAGTGCATTGACGTTAATGGACAGCATTTTAACAACTGTTGTAATGTTTTGTGTTCATTTTTTGTATTCCAAAACCACCTTATGTATAACAAGTATAATTGTATCTTCTTATTTTCTTTTAATTATAATTTTGTTTGTATTTATCGCACATTTTAATACGACATATGAATAAATTCCTTATTAATAGTACTAATAAATGGTACCACGGTACCAATATGATTCCATTTGGAAAAATTGAGTTTTTTCCCCAAAAATCATTTGATGAACTTTATTTGCTCATTTAGTATTTTTGACGAGATATCGATAAATTGGAACCGTCATGGCACACTTAAATGGAAAACTAAAAATTATATTATAAAAAAAATATGACGATTGAAATGTCACTTATTTGGTATCGCTGGATTCAGAAAATTATGCAGAATTCAAAAATGCAATAATATACAGGGTCTTCCATTTAAAAATCGAAAGTTAGTCACTTCCTGCGAAACCGGAAGTGAAAAAAAAAACACTTGTATGTCAAAAAAGTGCTGCTTATTATGTATATAGGATATCCCAAATTTCAATCAATTATCTTCAAAACTAAAGGAGAAAAGGAGGGCGTACCATGATCCTGTTACACCCGGTATATTATGTAAAATTTAAAATGTATTAATTGTGCAAACAAAAAAATAACATTTAAATCATTCAAATATCTTGGAAAGACGAAAATCGCTTTGAAACGATTTTCCATTTTTCTTTTTTTTTTTTTTTTTTTTTCTCCTAATTAACATTACTAATTTGTGAGAACAGCGAACAAAATAAAAAGTCGGCCTTGAAATATTTGATAATATTCCCGAAAGTATACATTGTTACATTAGAGACCGGTTTTCTAGTTATTTGTTATATTATTAATTTGTAGAACTTGTTCCGTATAAATGATAGTGTTTTCCATATAAATTTCGTTTAAAATTACACATGAATATGTTGAGGCAAAAATAGAAAAAAAAACTGCTTCTGGAGGTCGGTGGCGGCTGGTGGATTTAGGCTATACCATATATTAATGTTGTAGTATGAATCCAAACAATATTTTAAGGCACAACTATCAGTGCTGAATGAAGAAGTTTAAAAAAAAAAAATGGAGAAAAAAAAGTTACAAAAATGCGCTGCCGACCCAGATTATTTCAAGACCATTAGTAAAATATTTGCATTCTATTTTTTTTTCCGTAATCAGAAAATTTTCACCCTGTTTTTTTTTATTTCTGAAAATTTTGATTTTTTTGTAAAAAATTATTATGACATTTTGAAATTTAGGTTCCTCATTGTGTAAATTTCAAAATGTCAACTTCATAGAAAATCAAAATTTTCGAAAACAAAAAAAAATAAACGGGGTGATAAATTTTCCTTCTGATTACAAAAAAAAAAAAGTTTGCAGATATTTTACTAATGGTCTAGAAGTAATCTGGGTCGGTAGCGCATTTTTCTAACTTTTTTTTTTCAATTTTTTTTCTGCAAAACTTCTTCATTCGGTACTGATAGTCATAAAATATTGCTTGGGTTCCACGCTCCAATACTGAGATATGGTGTAACCTAAATCCACCAGCCGTGACTGCTGGAGGTTTTGTTAAAAGCTTAAGCAATAGTGATGCCCCACTTGAAAGTTCACAGTTTTGTTATGTATAAAGCTGCAAATCGTTTCTGTGTATCATGGTCGTAGAGTACAGATGTACTTACTGTTGCCGGCATTCACCTTGACCGCGAAACTTTCTCCAGTCCAGTCTATTATTAGCCCCCGAGTTGTGTACACGTTGTCACGGGCGTATTGCATATTGTTTTTATGTTTATTTTATTTGTTGTACTGTATTGTTGATATTAATCTAATAATAAAGCATGGCAGACGTACGTAGGGATAGAAAACGGCCATTTGGTGATAAAGTGAATAAATTCATAGGTGAATTCCCGGATTTATTCTATGATGGTGCTAAAATAATTTGTAAAGTATGCGAAAAAGATTTGATGTGCTGGGGTAAGCGTGATTGTGGACTTCACGTAAATAGTGTACACCATAAAAATAAAAAAATGACGTGCCTTCGGCAACACAGTTTATGTTTGATTTAGTATTAATGCTGATTGCCTGTGATGTTCCGCTCCACATACTCGATAAACAACCATTTCGAGAGTTCTGGAATAAATACAATGCCCAGGTGGTTACCAAGTCGCACAACGTTATGTAACTATCTACCAACTGTACACGTAGACGTGGTAAATAAGATGAAATGTGAATTAAAAAATACATGGCTGTGGTTATCTGTTGATGAGAACAGATTGTAAAAAAAATCTAATTTAAATGTTATAGTACGAGTACTGGACCCTCTTGAACCGACAGTTCCACTGTTACTAGCTAGCAAAAGACTAAGTCAGGGTACTAGCGAAACAATTACCAGGGTGGTGCTGGAGACGTTAGAAAAATTTGAACCGTCAAAAAGTCAAGTGTTGATGTTTGTGACTGATGGCGCCGTGACAAAGCGTTTGGTAGGCCGTTCTTTGCAAGAACAAGGTTGTACGTTTATACATGTTACGTGTAAAGTGCATGCTTTACATCTTTTGGCAGAAACTAGTCAAAAAGGTTTTCCAGAGGTGGATGCATTAATAGCAAGTACAAAAAAGTGTTTCTTAAATCTCCTAAACGTCTCCGTGCATTTCATAGCAAGATATTTCCGTTGAAACAGTTTTAAAAAATAATGCGAAGAACTATAAACCATTACATGAAAGCATAAAAAAATTAGAAAACAGTGCGTTGTCGTTAGCGGAGTCTCTGCAAATAGTGGACGAAGTAAGTCTACTGCTACACGCTATAGGTGGCGCAACAAATGAGCGCGTTAAAGAAAAGTTCGCAAGTGTGTTAAATAAAGACACCGGTTTTACCAAATTAAGACAAAAATGTGATGGTGCAGCCCCAGATCCGTTAAGTGCGTTCAAAGACTATTTTACGTATGCGTGTATTACATCAGTAGATGTCGAACGGTCGTTTTCAAAATATGTATAAGAATATATTTTCACCAAAGCGAACATTACTCATGGAGACAACCATAGAAACATACCTGATGTTGCAAAATGACTACACATCTTCTCCAGTTTGTGATAAGCAAACTAGTTAAGAGGGTAAGTTTTACATAAATTGTTATAAATTTTAACAGTTTATTGTTTCTCATATTAGTTAATTCCGCGTACGCCACTGTCCTACGGAACATTTTTGACAGCCCTAGTTATGTATATGATTCTGTATTGTATAGGGTGTTAGAAGTATGTGTACCATTATTTTCAAGAGGTACTATTGGACCAACAGTAATAGAAAAGTCTTAACGATAGATATCGGAAATTGAACGGTTTTGCCAAAAAAAAATTTATATTGATTGTCGAAAAATAACAAAAAGTGTGTTCCAAAATTTTAAGAGATGTAGTTGGAAGAGGCAAATACACAAATCTAATACAATTTTTTTTCCGACGAAGAGTTTCGAACAAGAAATTGTATGGTTAAAAAGGAGCATATGACAATGTCGCATCATAGAATTATCAAGTGTTCACTTGAGAAACGCATATTCAATCTCTCTTAAGATTGGTCAGTTGAGTACTGTACATCACATTATCGATTTTTAGTGCGTATTTACCGTATTTGATTTAATGTTGATTTGACTAATTTGTAAAATTGGAGTTAACAGTTCGAGAATGTATCCGTGACAACTGGATTTGATGCCGAGTTTGTATGGTCGGTGAACATTTTGTTCTGAACGTTTTTTATAACATGTATGTGCCGTAGCTATTTGATTTTTTTTTTAAGGCAAAAGAAATTTGGGCGTGTCCATTAACGATATGTACATATTTTTGTGAATACCGAATTTAAAAGTGTTGTACACTGGTATTAAAAATAAATGGTAATGACCGTCTTCCTATTAATGGCATAATATACAGATGAACCATATCACTATGTACACGACTAGCGGTATGCGCAGTTTACTGTTGACCGTCTGAATACGAAGTCCGAACGAAAGTTAACGATTGCGTCAGGGTGCTTGCTGGAAGGAGCATATGAGACGAAGCAGATTTTAGTATCGCTAAAACTGCGGTGGAGTGTTGCTCGTTCATCTAAAGAAATCTTTACGTATTAACGTATTTACTAAAATTAGCTGAATGTTTCACAACTTCAGTGTTTCTTCCGGGACGGCACAAATAGTAAAACACTAAAATTATGAAATGTTGATTTTTTTTCGAAACAAAAAGTGATTCTAAAAATAAATTAATGTTGTCATTGATAATAAAGAAAAATAATACCAACTCTAAAGAACAAAAAATACGTAAATATATAAATAATCCAAATTAGATGCTCGAAAAGGCCTTCTTGAGCAAGGCAATATCCTAACCTACTGTAAAAGCAACTTCTGACGTTCGCGCTGTGATCGCCCCATCGTGCTGGCAATAAACGGGCGACTGTAAACTGCGCATTCTGCTAGTCGTGTATGTACTGGTCTGGCTCATTCTGTATAAATCATTCCAAAGATGTGGTTTACCTGCAATTATTAACCACCTAACCTGACCTCGCCTATACACAAACTTAAACCTTAAATCGAGGTTCAAAATACACTTCGTTAGTTTTTACTTACATTCAAATGAAATTAAAAGTTATTTGTGGCATTCTCTAAATTTTTGGTTTTCTTTTTTGGGACTTCCTACCACATGAATAATTCCATGTTATCTAAAAAATATAGTTAGTCCAGTATGTTACTGGAAAAATAAACTTCTGAAAAATTATGAATTAGCAATAATAATAATGAAATCCGTATAATTACTAATAATATAATAATAGGAATAATACTGCCAAACAAACAAAAGCTGCTGTGTTGATACGAGTCGCGTCATCACAGCAGATACTATGCTTCACATCTTTGGCAACAGATATTTGATTTGAGTTTTATCTGTTTGAAAATAATTAGTTTTTTTTTTTAACAAAATCCGAAGGAAATTGTCTATCTGAAAAAATTTATTAGATGGAGATATCGACCCTAAATAACATTATACATACTCTTGTAAATCTATTTATATAAACTTGTATCCAGGGTTGCCAGATCTGTATTCACTCCTGTTGAAGATTTGCTTCTGCCTGCCGGAGGCCGGAGATCATTTTAAAAAACCAGAGACTCTGGCTGAGAGCTGGAGATCTGGCAACCCTGCTTGTATATAAGGAAAAGAAAATAGTAACATTATTGGACCAACATTTCATACCACCACCACCAGATTATTTTTGAGGTTATGTTTCTATCATAATTTCTAGATCGACCTTGAAATAAGCAAAATACGATTCCATGTCTCCGATATGAGCCTTGAATACGTTAATAAAGGGCATTTCAATAAGAGGTTGCATTTTGAATTTCCCGCCAGTTCTGTTGTTAGGCGTGCAGTCGTCACATTTGAAAACTGTCATCAAGAAGCATTGCCATTTTAATATTAATAATGCAACGCTATTCGCTCGAGAAACGTTCACTTGTTGTGAAAACCAATTATCAAAATTGGGAAAGTGTTACAAAGTTTCCAGATCGTGTATATGTTTTATGTATGTAATATGAATATTTTAGTGCATTGTGATTTTTGTTATTTTGTTTATATTTATATAGGTACGTAGGTGTAAAGCCAGACTGAATAAATAGACATTTTGTTGATACTTACTTCAAAATGGTCCTCACAGCAGAATAGTTTGCTTGTTGTTCTCTCAATATTAACTGCTTTTAGCCATCGACTTCGGCGATTTTCCTCTCTGGGAACTGACAAAAATAACTTTAATGAATTTTTCGAATTATTTGAACAACAAGGCACAAAACATGATTTTGTTTCCATGTCTCGATTAATACAGGACACACTAATTTTAACAGGAAAGAATCGAAAAAAAACTACTAATTAACATAACCCGTACTTGACAAGAAGTGACAACTGTCAACTGAATACAGAACTAAAGATTTAGGAACGGGACAGTGCATTGTTGCCGGCTTTATTTCGTGACGTCACGGGTAAATTGACGTCAGAGTGGAAAATTTTTCAGTTTTATTATTTTTTTACGGATAAATAGTTAAGAAAAAAAATTCCATAAACCCCTCTTATCAACTACTATCTGATAACGTAGTTAATGAAAATTGTTGTATTAGTCCATTGGCTACCAAGGTCATGCGAACTAACGCCCTTAGACATCTTTCTTTAGGGTACTTTGAAAAGCAGTCTACGCCAACGATCCTCAAACAATTCAAGGCTTGAAGGGCGGAATTCGACGCCATATTGCTGAAATAGAGCAGCAGTTATTCCAAAACCTACTGCAAAATCTTCCAGTTCATGCCAGAAAAATGTTGCATCATTGCACGAGACGGGCGACTATGTCTACCGAAATGCTAATGTAACCTACGAAGCGTCTCCGTAACACTTTCGCCAGTTTGATAATGGGTTTTCACAGTAAGTTAATGTTCTTCGAGCGAATAGCGTTGCATTATTAAAATGGCAATGCTTCGTAATGACAGCTGTCGAATATGACGACTGTATGCTTGACAAAAGAAATGGTGGGCATTTTAAAATGCAACTTCTTATTGAAACCCCCAAACTTTTAAATATTTATTGTGGTTATAGAATTTTACTGATATATTATTGAAGCAACGCATACTCTTGTGGTTTAAATTTAACTAACCCAATTTAACTGTTACATAACCTCAAATTACTTTATTTGTACTTATATATTATAGTTCAGACATAAATTATATATATAATAGTTTTTTATGGCAGTGTTTTCTAGTGTTTGTGCAACTTTGTATTTAATTTGATATTGAGGACGCAGAAGACACTGTACTGGAATTAAGAAATGTCTTTTTTTAAGTTATAAATTGTCTTATGCTAGAAAATGATATAGTAAATATTGTTTGTGTAAATAAATAATTATGTATTGTATTTTATTTTGGATTAATATAGTAAATATTACGCTGTGAGAAAAACCGTCAGATAACAGATGAGTTCATAAAAGTATGCTCTTCTTTGGTTAACCAACCCTTGAAAGTTTAGGACCGAAGAACTTTTTTTTCTGTAACAGTTTTTTTGAAATCAAATTAACATAAAATACTACGAAATTTTCCCCGTTTAACCTTCCTATTAGTCGCGCAAGTAATTATCGAAAAGCCTTCATAATCGTGATCAACTGGCAAGATTCATGGTACTGAATAATTTATTGATCAATTGATCAAAGTCGTATTTTTGACCTTCGCACGTATTGCTTGAAAACGGTTAACGTCAGAAGAAAATGTTCTGACATTTTTAACAGATAAAATAACGATGATAATGGATGTGGACTTTTTCCATAATGTTAAATTGTTCCACACATAAGTTTTTTAATTTCGAAAATCACGCAACGATGGGCTCCGCGAGGTTCTAAAAATATCGGTTAAAGATAGATCAAGAGACAAACAACATGGTTTTTGAGAAAAAGATTCAATTAAATATACGATTATACATATATCTTTTCAAATAAGTAGTTGCTGTTGAACTTCCTGTTTCCAGGGGTCATACTCGCTACATATTTTATGAAGACCTCATATTTTTGCCTATTTAGAAAAACTAAAACTTTATGAACACTTAACAGGGGCCATTAAAAAGAAACGAATTAACAGAAAGTTGAGCTTGATCCGGCCCTGGCTTTACGTGGATTTTACGTTCTAATTCATTATCAATGAATCATTTCATTAATCAGTCACGTTGCATTGCGTCCTTGAAGTGAAATGAGATGATGCAACCCAATTTATCGTTAAAAAAATTATTAGAATGCTTTTTTTGTGGAAAATTTAGTTTGACATCTAGGCATCCATGACCTCTGGTGGAAAACGTTTCTTTCAGGGTCATTAAGGATTACAAAAATAAAGTCATGATATAAAATCGGTTAACTTTCCTGTTATTATAAAGTGGTCTAAAGATCTTATGAATCTTTTTTCAGACAAATTGAACCACGTTTTTGTGCTATTTAAATAGAGAATTTTTTTGTCAACAATTTAATACAAATATCTAATAAAGAAAACTGTTTCTTCATTGATATTTTATTTAACAAACAAATGAAATATCCCAAATAAGACTATATAGGTACGTTTACACCCGTTATAAATATTTTTTCATCTTTTTATACAAAAAAAAATATATTTTTTTTACGATATAATTGCATGTTTGCATATTATTTCGTGGCAAAAACCGTTTGGGTCCTGTATTTGGAAACAGATATTGTGATAAAAACCATTATAGAAATTAGACAACACCCGAATCCAAACTTGGGCGGTTATAGTTAGAAAAACGTGAACTGGTTGTATGTTCACTAACATTGCTGGTAGAAATTAAAAAGAAAATTATCTCTGAAACTACTTAACATTATGAAACGAGTTCAAGTACATATTCTTCTCTAGAGTTAACCTTAATATATACAATAATTATTCATGGCTGTAATACAGAACTTTTTAAAATGTTATAATGTTCATTTTACGTGGTACTGAATTAAAATATTACAAATCCCAATTTTTTTGCGCATTTCTTTAAGCGTCGTTTTGGAACTCCTCGGATCAACGTCCATGAAAAGTGACCGATTATTTTAATGCATACATTTTCAAATTTTTGTAAAAAAAAATCGGACTACATTTGACATGGAGGCCTTTGAGCTCGGACCAAATTTTATTGTGAACCATTTCATTCTGAATATTTTATTTGTAGTTGTAAAGATTATACAAAAATACCTAACGATTATTATGTTTTTGCTTTATTCCAGGAAGTTGAACAACTAAGGCAAGAGAAATTAGAGATCGATCAGCAGTTACGCAATATTCACGGCTCAAGTTTAGGCTCCATGCAGAGCTTATCGATGGGCAGAAGAAACGACCGAGGGTACAGTTCCGACATGGATGGTGGCAGTAGGCCTGGCAGAGGCGGCTCTATGAGGGGCCGTGGTACTAGAGGCAGGGGAGGCTCCAGAGGCGACCGATACAACTCCGGTGGTACGATCTCAGATTATGTTAATAATGTGGACAAGCGCAAGCCAGTAGGCAATGGGAGGGGTCGAGGTCACAGTACGGCTAATGGCCGGCCATCACGCGGCGGCGGCACTAACAGAGACAGACCAAACAGGGGCCGTTTATCAGTAGACTCTGCGGGCGGAGGTGATAGGGAGCGAAAGTGATTTTTGATGATTTTGTTAGGCCAACTCGGTCGACTTCTCCATTCATCCACACTTTTGTAATAAATGCCGACTCGGCTTTGTGCATCACAATATTCCTTTAATGCCGTACCTTCTAGCATGGTGTCTTATCGTATAAATTCTAACCAACGGAGATATTTTATAAACGAATCAAAATGTTCGGAAAAATTGTAATTATCATTATGTTCACTTCCTGGTGGTAGCCACAAATGCCATATATTTACGTAATCAAAGGGAGGGGGTAAACAGTGTTTACAGTTATCGATTGCGTCAAATCATGGCTGTTGTGACATAAGAGGTGGCTGTGTCGGGATGTGACCCTCTGAACAAGGGCAATAAATATTTTTCCGAACTTTCGCGCTTGTAAAAGATGCCCGATTCGCCTGGCTTATGCAATAACACACCATGCTTTTTAGGTCGTTTTCTACAATATGTTTAATATATGAGAAAAATTACATGTGATGTCGAGAGGTGATGCATAAAGCCAGAAAATACAATTTTTAAATGACTTTATAGACTGACCCGGCCGACGACAATTTTTACGAGTTCTAACTAAATGATACTATTGGTATGGTTCGTGTTAAACACGACCCCTACCTCAAATATGATGGAGGAATTCAACACTTACGAGAAAATTGTAATGTGTAATGTTCATTTTCATTTGGCTTATTAACGTGGTGTGTATCTAACTGAAAGGATGTGTCAAATCGAGAGATAACAATTCAGATCATATTTTTAGGTGTTTGCGTTAGAAGCGTTGCGTAAATATGTCTGATCCACAGCTATTTTGGTGTGAACTTCAAATAATTAGGGCTGGTATCAATTGAAACTTTTGGTTTACAATATATTGAATTGTCCAGCTAGAACAGGATTATAGGCATTTCAGATTAACTGAATATGTCAACAGCCTCAAGGTTATGCAATGAATCCCACTGCTGATTAGCGAAACCGATAAAGTTATCTGATTATCAATTTTACGTTTGAAATTTTCCACATTATCATTGTTTATACAGACATTTTTGCTTTATCTTGAAAATCAGACATATCTATTGAGACGTTTGTATCAAAAGCTTCCAGAATATTTTCAGGTGTTTTTGCCTCGATTTGGGATATCCTGTTGCTTGTTCAAGATCTAAACTCATTATCTTTTTAATTTTCAATTCGTGGTGGCAGATCAGTGACATATATTGTACATACGTTTTCTTTTTGGCCTATTTGCAATCTGTCTTTTCCTTTGTGGTTTTTACTTTGAAAGCCATTATTTTCTAATGCTTGGCATACTCGCTTCACTGGCCAGTGTGTTCTGTAGTTTTAATGCATTTAATTTTTTTTTTATTATTATTTTTCACTTCAAATATCCAGTTCTTGAGTTAATAATAATTTAGTTTTTCTTTATATTCATTAAATATATTAGACTGTAATTATAATACAGAGCTATATAAATATAATATGGATTTTGTTAATAGCGAAAAATATTTCGCTAGATTTAAAATATGGACTTAATTTCATGGTTTTTTTGTAATGGCAGGTGCAGTTGTTAGCACACTTTTATTTAGTTTGAAACATCTTATTATTTGAATTACATCTGCACCTCCCTCCTAATCTATATTGTCAATAAATTAATTAGATGTTTCGCCGTTAACAGCAAACGAAACAAATTGCATGCATCCAGCCTGGTTTTAATCTTAAATAAGCTTTATAATCCCATTCTGTGCAGTTAATACAGTATCATAACGTCAGAAAATCCAGTAAAATTAAGAAAAATCGACCAAATATTTTAATTCACATTTCTTGACCTTACTCTCCCCCATTACGTGTGACGTGAATTTTATTATTTGTGGTTCGATTTTAATTTTGCGACTGGATACTTCATTTACATTGATTTTCGGCAAATTAATGTGCATTTTAAAATATACAGATTAGGTGTTTTGCCATATCTTGTGGTAAATTAAAGTGTATAGTGGGAGAGAGTGGGGTATTTGGCCAATATCTTGGTATTGCCGAGAAATGGTTAAATTTCAATATTTAACAACCTTATTAGTTGATATATGCTAATTTTGATTTGCTCACCGGAAGAAATATGTAGGATGAAGTGGGATATAAGAAAATGTTTTTTATATTTGAATATATTTTTCGGGTGCAAAATTCAACCGATTCACTGACTTGCAACACTATTATAAATTTTGACAGTTCTATTGGGTGACAGTGTCATATATACTATATGTAACAGTAATTTGACTTCGTGGCAGAAATATCAGTATTATAGTTATTAAAAAATGCAATGGATAAAGCTTTCTTGATAATTTGTAATTGGTATAATTGATAAGAGCACTTGCAAATGCCATTTCTGGTAGGAGGAAGTGGGGCATTCATTGAAGAAAATTTATAGCGATTTGTGATCTTAGCCCAATTATATCATTATCTTTGTTAGCTGCACAAATATATCGTTATATAACCCCCTCCCATAGCGGTATGTTGTGTTTTGTTTGCTGTTAGGGCGGACACAGAGTTAGTAAACCCCCAAGAGGCTTCTAAATATCTCTCAACATAATTAAACTTTGCTGGAAGGGTACGCAAGCTAAAGTAACATAGCCATGTCATACCTAGTGAGTACACTACACATTTGTGAATTCTGTTCATTTACTCGTTTCGGAGATAAATGTGGAGAATATGCTTACTGTGAGTTTGCTAACACTAACGGCAATAGTGATTGCCGCAGGCGAAGACTGGCTCACTAATTATGTCTCGTATCTTAATTGTGAAAGACTTTTTTTAGAAATATAACTTGATTAAAAAAAACTGTATTAGTGTTTTATTTTAATTGAGTGTGGACTTGTGTACCCTTTCAGCAAGATATGTTGAGGGCATTTCGAATGTTTGAATTTGCTACTAATCTTGTTTTAACACCGCATGTGCATGACTGCTTTAAGGGTGGCTAGAGTCCTAAACTCACTGTTAATCCATCTTTTTTTTTTTTTTAACGCGCAATTTGAAGATACATTTTAATATTGAGAAAACTGCTGGAGAAAACTCGGTCTGTCTACAAAGTAGTGGTAAAGGTAGCGGCCTGTGCAATGTGCTCAAGAGGCATTGAAAAGGTTGTTTTCTAAAAATTGTTTATTCTAAAATCACCAAGCATATATTTGTTGTAAATTTTTAAAAATCATATTGGACCCAAGACAGTTCTATTTTTGACTCTACTGTAACAAATCATGTTTTATCATAAGTGATAAACTAATCTTACTAATTTTTATAATTTGTTGTGTTCATTTTGATGAATTACACAGCCCCACAAAAAAAAAAATTCTGACCTAGCAATGAGACGAGTATATCCTTATGTATTTTTGATCGCTGATTCCGAATCCGGGGTCAAAAAAGTGTAGTTTTGGGGTATTACGTGAATTCTATGTCAGTTTATTGCAAACCTAACGAAACGTTAAACATTTTTAGATGTTTTTCAGTCATTGTCGTTATTAATTGGTTTAATGGCAGATGAGGGTGGTTCTCACCCTCTATGGGGGTGCGTTTAATACCCATAGGATGAACGCTGCAATTCACCTTTATTTTTATCGTAATACATTCAATTTTTCCCGAAAATATTAAACAAAACGATTCAGGGGGTGTTTTTTGGCTCTAAAATATTTTTTTGGGGGTGTACGACTTTTTTTGACCCCCGGATTCGGAATCAGCGATCAAAAATACATAAGGATATACTCGTCTCGTTGCTAGGTCAGAATTTTTTTGTTTTTTTTGTGGGGTTGTGTTATTTTGGATGGCATCAATATAAAGTTATTAGATAAAATTTAACGTTTAGGTAAGTATATGGATATAAAATGTATTAATTGCATTATAACTGGACTTGGGGAATTTGGATAAATAACGGGTGGGTGAACTGCAAGAAAGGAGCTGATAATACGGCAAACAGTGTTTTGCCTTAACATAACAGCTCCCTGGTTCACCGCCTTTGTTTGTCATCTTTTATGGTGGTTTTTCATTTAATTTTATTATTGTGTACCTTTTTTTTTTTTTTTGAATTTCAGTGTCCCTCCTACCAACTTTCAAGTGAGCCTACTCATTTTTAATAAGTGATATTACATTCTCATGGCTCGCACCACCATATTTCATGGTACTTTCTAAAATTGTCAAATAGGGCTGGGCGATTACGAAATTTGACAATCCATAATCGATAATTTCCAATTAATCGATGATTAGTTAACTGATTATGTCCGGTTAATCGATCGATTGATCAATCGATTGTTTCTATGAACTGATCAACTGATCAATTGTTTAATCGATTTTTCCCTATTAATCGATTATGTCTGAATAATCAGTTGATCGATTAATTGATTATTTCCGAATCATTGATTATCGATTAATTGGAAATAATCAATTATTTACAACATTATTCAAATAACTGATTAATCGATTATAAATTATTCGTATCGTATACAAAATGTTATTGTTCATGTACAATTTGAGAAAATTCAACCGTATTTCTGAAAATTTTCCAGAGTTAAGCTGGCTCAACGTTCAAAATATTTGGAAAATGCATCTCGTCTTTTCAATTTCTTTTTCATTTCTTCATTTTACAGTCTCCATTTCTCCATGGTCGTAAGGCAGCACTGGTGTATGGTCTAATGGGAAATAAAGCATGATAAACTTTTATACAGCGGATGACAGCTATGTGTATATAAATCTTTGTATTTAACCATACCCGTACTGTTTTAGTAGAAGACCTGTTACAACAGGACCTATACAATTTGCACATATTTGGCATTAAACATAGTGTGGAAATTAAGTAACGCATAAATTCAATGATTCCGTTGATATTAATTTTTTTGGAAAAAATCTCGAAGGGGTATAGCGATTTTAACTTCAGCAAATATTTTCAGTCTATTTTCAGTTTCTTATGTCATTTATTTTTTTAAGTTATGACGTCAGCAATTTTTTTTTTAAATGACAACCTATATTTTTTATTATTGATTTTTGTAGTAGTCTTTATTCCTGTTCCGACCGTGTAAAATTTTCAATATGTTATTATTTGAAAAAATCGAGAAAACAGTCTTAAATTTCAAAACAAAAATTCGTTAAATTGGGAAAATTTATCTAGTTGCCTAAGTTTGACGGAAAGTTATCGACGGCACATTCGTTTTTATTTTGAAATTATACAAATAGTTGAAAAATCGAACTAGAAATTTATTATCTGCTCAATTCAAAGTTAGTAATAACGATAACTTCGTGAGGCAAACATTAGTATAAAAAGAAACTAAATTGCTTAACCAGAAAAAAATCTAACAATATCATCAAACACAAAAATAAGCACAGAAATAACAGTTGTTAAATTACATTTACACTAAATGTTCAAATTGACGACCCTGTACCCAAGACGATTATAAAATTCATTTCTCACATTCTGAATAGTTTGAGGCGATATTAACCTAATCTCATGTTGAATTCTTTGCCTGAGATCGTCTAAATTATTGGGTCGATTGTTGTACACTTTACTTTTTAAGTTACCTCCATAAAAAGAAGTCTAATGGCGTTAGATCAGGAGACCTAGGCGGCCATTCTATCTGACCTCTTCTCCCATCTTGCTGGGAGAACTTGGTCCGCGTAATGAGGTGGAGCGCCATCTTGTAACCAAATGGTATTGTTTGGTAGGTCAGGGTTATTTGCATTGGGGAATAATGCAGGCATGAATTCCAACTGTAAAAATTGCAGGTATCTATCTCCAGTCAAGTTGTTTTAAAAAAAGAATGGACCTATAAATCTGTCACCAATAATTCCTGCCCAAACATTGACTTTCTGGGGATATTGGGTATGACTTTCCTGCATCCAATGGGGATTGTCCCTAGCCCAATATCTACAATTCTGTCTATTAACATGGCCATTTAAACAAAATGTTGCTTCATCCGAAAATAAAACACGCTGGGAAAACATTGGATCGCGGTTGCAAATTTCCATCATTTGTTCACAAAACTCTTGCCTACGTTCAAAGTCATCTTCTGTCAACTCATGAACCAAGTGCACCTTATATGGGTGGAATTTTTGAACTTTCAAAAGTTTTAGAACTGTAGTGTGGCTTATATTGTGGTTCAAAGCAATGCTTCTACTAGTTGAATGTGGATTGTTTTCAATTTCTAGTAGCACATCAAGTTGTGCATCTTCATTTAATGTCGCCGGACGTCCAGTTTTTGGAAGATTCTTTACAACGCCATGTTCCCGAAAATTTTTTTCAATCCTGCTAACTGTTGATTGATTTATGGGCTGATCCGGGTATTTTTCTCTAAAAAGATGACACACTTCTTGATGTGTTCTAGCTCTGTCGCCATAACCAATCATTAACACTTCAAATCTCTGTTTGTCGCTCAATTGTACTATTTTTATTAATAAAATAGTTTTTCTAATTTAGAAAAAGCAAAATAAATAACACTTATTCTATTGTGACATTTACAAATTGTGTAATTCTGACAGCCGTAACTAATGTGATACACCGGCAACTAGATAAATTTACCCAATTTAATGAATTTTTATTTGACTTTAAGATTGTTTTTCTCGATTTTTTTCAAATAATAACATTGAAAATTTTATACGGTCGGAACCGGAATAAAAACTACTACCAAAATCAATAATAAAAAATATAGGTCGTCATTTAAAAAAAAGTCGATGACGTCATAACTTAAAAAATAAATGACATAAGAAACTGAAAATAGACTGAAAATATTTGCTGAAGTTAAAATCGCTATACCCCTTCGAGATTTTTTCCAAAAAATTAATATCAACGGAATTACTGAATTTATGCGTTACTTAATTTCCACACTGTATATTATGACATGCATATTACTTATACTCATACACAGATGTGAATCTAACTATTGACAACAACTCCGTTCAACCAGTGTAGCCAGATTGGTAAAGAAATATATCCCACAATCAAAAAGTTCTCGTTTTTATAGTCAATTTCCTGCCAAACTTATCAACGAAATAATAATATTTTTTGCTATAAAATAGTTCAAAAATAAATTTCACATTTAAAATTAATCAAGTATTATAGCTTTGTACGAGAACTTAGCACCTACTGCATCGATATCAATGGCTGTTTACTGAAAAGTGCAACATTTTCCAACAAATTACGGTGAGAAATGGGTTAAGTTAGCCACTATAAAGTAAGATCATTCCCGCTGTCAAAAAAAATGTCCACAAAACGAAAATTTCCCACCACTAACATGAGACACTGCGCGAACGCAGATTGCCACTAGAAGTGGTGACTGCGGGAGGGAGGGCACTATCGTCAAAATTTTACGAAACGGCGGAGTAAAAGCTGAAAAAACAAGATATCTGTAAACCATTTATATGTAGAAGCAATAAAATAAGCTGAAATTTTTTTAATGATCTAACTACTGGGCCGGGATACTTTTTACTTTGCAAATTTAAATTGAATAATAAGATTTATCTATTTTTCGTTTTCAAAGTATGATTTGTTGTTTATATTTTAATCAATAACTGATTAATCGATTAAATAGTAATCGTTAAATCAATAATCGATTATTAACTTATTTAATTTCATTTTTGATTAATCGATTATTTGCGAAATAATATTCAAATGATCAATTAATAGGTTAATCAAATGATCAATTAATCGATTATTTTTCCCAGACTACTCTCAAGCGCTTTCCTGGCGTTCAAACCACGTCAGAATGCCTTGTCTGACGTAAATCTGTTGCTCTCATAAAGTGCCGATCCCTAACTAGCTCGAGAGAGCCACGATACAGCCGATTTTCCGAATTTCATGGTAGTTTTTAATTCTCCTCTGTGACTCTTCAAAGCTTCAAGACTTTCTCGCCTCCCATCGTCGAACTGCCCGGCAATCAGTCGCTCTCATCTCTACATTTATTGGATCCATTACCGGCCTCTCACACAAGCGGGTCGTTCTCCGATTTCATTGCAGTTTCTAATTTTTCAAATCTCGCTGCCACACATCTCTAGCCATTCTAGCATTCTACCATTCACAACAAGCGTCTGCACGACTTTTATCCGTTTGCCAACGTCACAGCCCCAATTAAATTATTTTATTATACTTTCCAAATTTTCTCGTTTTAAACTAGTGGCGCCCGATTTTATTCAACGACTTCATTTCTTCCGTCGCCCATTATCAGTGCTTGTATCCCTCGGCATCATCTCCAGCTGGTGGAGCCAAGGTGGTTTTTCGACGACACGTGTTTCGTCACAACGGATTTACACACTACACTACACAGAAAATATCGAATAAATAAAAAATGTCTATACTCGCCGTACACACAACAGATTGCTAGCTAGAGTGTTTTCGAACTGAACAAATTACAAACTGCATA